>PVKU01000134.1:0-109805 GCA_004027475.1 Anoura caudifer | reverse complement strand
CCCCTGTTATTCCCTTCCCCCTTCCCCTCTGGTCACTGTCAGTTTGTTATTTCCACGTCTCTGGTTCTATTTTGCTTGCTTGTTTGTTTTGTTGATTAGGTTCCACTTATAGGTGAGATCCTATGGTATTTATCTTTCACCACTTGGCCTATTTTACTTAGCATAATGCTCTCCAGTTCCATCCATGCTGTCATGAAGGGTAGGAGTTCTTTCTTTCTGTTGTGCAGTATTCTATTCTGTAAATGTACCACAGTTTTTGATCCACTCATTTGCTGAGTTTCCTTCTTTTCTCACTGGATCTTTTTTTTATGCTGTTGAGGTTCTCACTAAGTTCCTTGAGCATCCTTACAACCAGTGTTTTGAGCTCTGCATCTGATAGAATGTTATCTCCATTTTGTTTAGCTCTTTTTTTGGAGTTTTGATCTGTTCTTTCATTTCGGCCATGTTTCTTTGTCTCCTTGTTTTGGCAGCCTCCTTGAGTTTATTTATCTGTATTACATAGAGCTGCTTTAATTCTATTAAGAGTTAGGTAGAGCTGTCTTGGCAGTGTGACTTAATGTAGTGGGTGTCCTGTAGGTCCAGTGGCACAGCCTCCCCTTTCACCGAAGCTGGGTACCCAAGGTGCACCCTTCATGTGTGCTGAGTACACTCTCTTCCTGTAGTTGAGCCTTGGTTGCTACTGGCGGATCAATGGGAGGGATTTACCCAGGCCAGTCAGCTGCAAGGATTGGTTGTGACCACTTACCACAAACCTCCTCTCTCTGTGGAGTATCAGCTGTGCAGGGGCAGTGTGGTGGTTCTGACATGGTCTGTAGCTGTCCACTGGGTGCACTGACCCTGGGGTTTCCCAAGTGGTGCAGGCCAAGGTCATCCCCCACCTGTGTTTTGCCCAGGGCCATTCTGCCTGAGCTACAAAGCAATCTAAGATGGCTACTACTTGTACTGGGCTTGGAGATTCCCAGGCAGAGCCAAGCCATGAATCTAGCCTGGCTGCTGCTAGTGCTGGGCCTGGGGTTCACTGAGGCCAGCTGTTGCTTGTTTGATAGGATTTAGGAAGTTGTGAAGCATGAGTTAAGACCAGCCATTCATATGGAATAGCAGCTTAGGTGGACCCATAAGTTGGGTGGGGCTAAGTCTCTGGGGATCTCCAAGGTGGGTCAAATAGTGTAAGCCAGGTTGATGGAGTCTCAGATATGGCACCACCTTGCTGGCTCTGTGAGGGGAGGGTTTAGAAAAAGGGCAATGGCTCTGCTTACCTTGATGCCAGACACTTCAGTTCCTCCCTGTATACCCCATTGGTGCTTTTCAAGCTGCTACCCTGATGCTGGAGCTCAGAGGGAGTGAGTCTGAGTAGGTTATTCTGTGTATGGGTTCTTTAAGAGGAACTGCATGGGGCCCCAGAAATTTCTTCCAGCGACTCAATCCCCACTAGCTTTTGCAGCCAGACGTTGTAGGGACTTATCTTGCTGGCACTGGAATCCTGGGCTGGCAGGCCTGGTGTGGGGCTGGGACTCTTTTCTCCTGAGATTCCCGTCCTGAATTTTTATCCACCACACATGGGTGAGGGACCAGCCCGTTCCATGTCTGTGCCCCTCCAACCAGTCTGAATGGATGTGGTTTTTTTAATTCCATAGTTGTTACACTTCCATTCAACTTGATTTCTGATGGCTCGAAGTTATGGTTGTTCTACATTTTAGTTGTAATTTTGATGTGGTTGTGCAAAGAAGTGAGCCATGTCTGCTTATGCTGCCATCTTGACCAGAAGTCTTGCTGACATTTCTTGATTGAGGAAGCCTGAGAGGGAGAATACTGCACTGTAAGTTGGGAACCAAAATTCTAATAAGTGACATATTTGAAGGCACTTTGAATGGCAAGAATTGATTCCAGAAAAGAATCTCTGTTTCCTGGCAACCAGCTCAGTACTCCCTGAAGGGCACTTGGAAGGAAAGTTCAATCGATAGACAGGTCAAATGTTTTCTTTTTCAAACGTCCATTTTGCATGTAATGGCTGCTCTGTGTGGACTTTACAGGGTGTTCTTCCCCTGCTGACGAGATCTAGAGTCCTTCTGCACAAATGCATGTGCTATGGGTAAGGAATTACTTTAACTGAGTTTATAGGCATTTCTTAGAGCATATGAGTTCAAAGAAAATTATGACAGGTAAGAGCTCTTCCGTTAAGACACCACTGTATAGATTACATAGTGATGTGTGTGGTCAGAGAGACGTCTAAGAAAGCTCAGTACAGATCTTGCCAATTCCAAAGACCAGCCTTGACAACAAGTCAGTAAATCTTTCTCCTGATCCCGAAGTCACCTGCTTGGCCCTAATCATTTTTTTCAATGTGACTGAATTCTCCGTAGTGGAAATGAATGGAGTATAGCAAAGGTGCTATACTCAGTCCTTGGTTTGAACCAGGGTTTCTGCCAAGACTTGATATCTTTGGCTGTGGACAGAGTGGAATCATACATTTCGTGGGGGTGTCCAGCCTGTGGCCTGTGGGCTGCATGGGGCCCAGGATGGCTATGAATACAGCCCAACACAAAATCGTAAATTTACTTAAAATGTTATGAGATTCTTCTGTGATTATGTGTTGCAATGTATTTAATGTGTGGCCGAAGACAACTCTTCTTCTTCCAGTGTGGCCCAGAGACACCAAAAGCTTGGACCCCCCCTGTTTTAGAGGGTTGATACAATACTTCAGTAAGGTTATATGCCCAAATTTGCCACTTGGTATGTACTTCACTTTACCACCACACCTACTGGTTGTCAAAGATTGGCACAGAGGCCTGGACCAAATGAAAAACAAAGAACTAACTAATGCTATATCATCATTCATGCTCAATTAGAAACTTGTCAATTTCTCTGTCAGCTCTCAAAACTCTCCATTAAGCATATATGACAACACCTTAAGACTTGGAAACATGGATTTCCACTTAGTAGGTGGAAAAGTGGAGTCATCAAGAAAAATCATCAACCTTAAGCTATAGATGTCACTGGTCAGCTCTGTGTACCCTTGGGGCCACCTCTGTGAGTATGGAAGGGGTGCTATGATCACTGGAGCCTGGGTGCTCTGGAGAGCTCTATATGATGCATTTCATTAAATTCCGAGTTGCCACTCTGCAGACATTCATTCCCCCACCCATAACCATTGCTATTTTGTTTGCTAGAAACAACGCATTGGAGGAAATAGAACAGCCTTTCAGAAGAAAGGCCCACAAGGAATTAGCCCAAATAGAAACAGTGAGTTGCCACTGCTAAGTCACTCAACTAACGTTATGGAGCACTTCAAGTAGGCTAGACTCTGCGAGTGCCCGATGGCAGGGGCACCATGGGTGAATCAGACCCACCCTGTCCAGTGTGGAGCGGCAAACGGCTAGGGAAGATGGCGCTGTGTTAACCTCAGCCAAGTTAACCTGGACCTAAAGTATAACCTACAGTATATAAAAGACAAGAGACCTGGACCAGGTGATAACCCAAGATCCATGTTACTTCTCTGATTCATATTTATAGAAATTTACCCTAAGTTCCTATTTTTTTAAAAGCATTTTTTCAGATAGAGGAATATAATAAGAAACATAAACATTCTAAACAATTTTACATCTTAATTTCCTCTCTAAAAAGATTTAGACTGAACTAATAATGATGGCCTCCTCCAAGAAGCCAATTTCAGCTCAACGTTTAGGAGTCATCCTGGGAGAGTCCCAAGAGCCTCCACGGTTCTTTCCTTCTTTCCCTTTTTGTTCCTTCCAGTCTGCTGCTGCTCAGAGTTTTCCACGCAGATTTTCCCCCTTCTTGCTGCCTGCTGGTTCTCCCATATTGTTTACTGCCTGTGTTAATTCACTCTTATTTGACCCCTAGCATCATCCATCAAACTCTCATGCGGCCATTAGCATATCATTGTTTTAATAGGGGCTCAGCAGCTTCAATCGATCTCTGGCCAAAATTTCTGCAACTCTTGCTGCTCTTTTTTCCTTCTTCCTCATCTGGCTCTACCTTTTTATGGGTGATATTAGCATTTATGGGCCTTTGCCCATCCACCCGAGTCCCCTCCTCAATCTCAGCTTTCAAAAATGAACAAAGTGATAATGCCATAGACACTATTCTGCTAAGAAAACTGGGATTTTGCTTATTAAAGATGTGTAGTTTTAAACCATAATGGATTTGAATTCTGGGGGGAAATACTACATGCAATTACATTGTAGGTAAGCTAGGCTCACAACCTATGGTTTATATTGTTAGAATTCATTAGCAGATGAAACAAAAATTATCAAACACATTGAAGAGGGAAATACAACCTGAGAATATGTTAGAAGTGTTAATTCTAGACATTTCTTTTTTTTTCATTAGTCTCTTTGTAATTAAGAGCATAAACTAAGTGAAATTAAAGAACAGGATAAAAGAAGGATATCCTAAAATACCAAAATTTTTGTAATTATCAGATATTCCCAGGTTTGCTGAAAGCCATCCCTATCCATCTGCCCGTCCGAGGGGTGGGGGTGTGAAAGACACAGCAAATTGGCTGATGTCTCTTCTCCAAAACTTCTCAGTTTCATAGGTGGAGATCAGCAGGAAAACAAAAACAAAAGCAAGTCATCAAATAAATGAACATAACCATTTCAAAATGTATTACGCTCTGTGAAAAACAGACGCCGGGCAGGTGTGAAAGGTGCCCAAGGAGACGTGAGGGTGCCGGAGTCTGAGGAGGGGGCAACGCAGAGAGCACTTAATGATGAGAAGGGACCGATCATACAGGCATCTGCACAAAGAGCCTTCTGAGGTTCCAGCCTTCTTTAAAGGGAAAAAGAACTCCCACCACAGAAGCACGTTTTCTGAAAGAGCCTTAAGAAGATGCAGAGAGAAACGACCAGTCAGGAGTGAGTTCATAAACCAAGCTCTAGTAGAGGGGACACTGTCCTTCCAGGGGCAAACCTGACTCCCACTCCACCTCTCGGATCTCCCCGCCTCGGGGTTTTCTCTCCTCCGCCCCACTGAGCCCTTTGCTCTTCCTTGAACACTCGGGCGTGCAGGCACGCTCCCGCCTCAGGGCATCGCACATGCTGTTCCTGTCTGCAGGGCCCTTCCCCCAGAGAGTGTCTTGCTCTCTTCCTTCCTTTGGGTCTTTGGGCTGATGCCACGTGTTTCACCGAGGCCTTCCCCAGACACCCTACTTCAGTGGGAATGCCCTGCTCCCACTCTCGCTGTATTTATTCCCCCTCCCCCACCAAAGCATCATCTTAAATGACATATATCTTGTTAATTGCTTTGTTTCCCAGCCCTTTCCCCACTAGAATGTATGCTCCATGAGGGTAAGGAATTTTGCCAGTTTTGTTTACGGCTGTATCCCCAGGGCCTAGAACAATGCCTGGTGCATAGTAGGTGTTCTGTCTCTCTATTTGTTAAGTAAATGGAAGAATACATGGTCATATCTAAGTAGCAGAACTAATCCGCAGTACTGCAAGAGAAAATTATTATACTGCAGGCTAAATATATGTGTGTTTATCCTCGCCCCCTCCAGAAACCTCTCTAAAAGAATATGAGAGGCATAAACTCACAAAAACTACGAGAACAGGAGACGACAGCAGTATAGAAGAGATTTCAACAAAACTTTAATGGCTAATAGTCTTGACTGTTTTGCCAGGCTGGGAACGGCTGAAACATATGCCTGCAGGAAAGAAAGCAATTAGAAACAAATTGCCACAGGTCCTTACAAAGGCTCAGGAGTCGGGGGCATCTTGCAGCTCCCATGCACCTTTCTCAGAAAGCTACTAGAGGATGTACCCAATAAAGAAAAAGGCCGAGGATTGATGAAGCAGGCCCCAACACAGCGAAGCGGTGGGGGAGGCCCCAGCCTGACAGATGGTGGGCAGGCCTAGGGAGCTATCAGTCCAGATTGTAGCAGGAGAACAAAAGACTCCAGGGTCGGTGTCTTAGAAAAGAAGAAGAGACAGACAGATAACCTGGTTTATTTGAACATACAGAAAAGAGATTTTTACAGTTCTGTCAGAAGATTTAGGGTTCCATTAGTTATAGGGACGTGGAAAACTAAACGAGAAAAGCAATCATTAACTCCAGGGACAACTAAAAGTTGTACAAGAAAGGATTGGAATAGTCTTCGACTGTGGTTCAACTGCAAATTATATTCACTTATGCACCACAATACTACATTGAGAGCTTGGGGGAGGGCAAGTATTTGATGTACGTGCAAAGGTGACAATTTTATGAGAAGAAAAAGAAGAAGCCCCAAATCTCCCACAGTTGGGAGTCTGTAGATATGATCTAAAACAGAAAAAAAAAAAAATAGCAGGAGCAACATATTATTTAAAACCATGGAAATAAAAACAAGAAGAAATGTCTCCACATTTAAAGTGTTGAGGTCTGGAAAGCAGGATGATGGGTAGGGAGAGGTGGGATAGGAACCGTAGGTGTTTGTGATAAGATCTGTAAGCCATGGGTTTCTAAGCTTGTGCACATGTTATATACATATTTTTAAAAGGATTTTACTTATTTTTAGAGAGAGGGGAAGGGAGGGAGAAAGAGAGGGAGAGAAACATCCATGTGTGGTTGCCTCTCACATGGCCCCCACCGGGGACCTGGCCCGCAACCCAGGCATGTGCCCTGACTGGGAATCGAACTAGCCACCTCTTGGTTCACAGCCCGTGCTCAATCCACTGAGCTACACCAGCCAGGGCATGCATATGTTATATTTTGATAGAAATAACAATGAACAAAAGGAATTTATGCTTTCATCCTTAATCTCAAGGGAAAGATTTTGAAAGAAGATGTGCCCCTCTTGGAATACCCATACATAAAAGATATTTGTCCAATAACTAACGAATGAGAATGAGAGCTGCCATGAGCCTATTTAGAGTTCACAACCTATCCCAGGTGGCAGGATGAGAGGCCCTGCATCAGAAAACAATTTAAGGGAGCTCAGAAAACATATGCAATTGTGTACCCCACCACAATGGAGCCCTGGGGTTTCTGCTCAGTTTAACCTATTACCCACAGTGGAAGGCTGGCAAAAATTGCTCATTTCCATAGCGCTGACTCCGCAGATTCAAAAAGTCCTGAATGGGAAATAAATATGCTGCTCTTAATAAATGTCTAGTTAAGGTATAGTTAATATAGTTAAATGCGAAAGTGTATAAATGATATATTTTAATAGCATTCAGAGCACATTTCGGCATTGAGATAAATGCAAACTTAAAAAAAAAAATTCTAACATCCTCTAAACACATTGCCTGATCACAGCAAATGATAAATTACTACAGAAAAATGTTATTCTGCAGTGTTTTGAAGATTAAGTAGAGTATGAGTGAAATTAACGTCGTGCGTAAGGGAAGCTGTGACTACATCCTGTCAGAGCAGTGATAAAACTGCGGAGGGGGGAGAATTAGAGTTTTATGCCACAGAAATGGAAGTAGTTTTCATTTTAATTGTTTTTCTTGAAATGGATTGTTTCTGTAATATACTATATTCATTCCAGTTCACAGATGTTCAGGAGGGATAAAAGAGTTATAAAATATTCTAATGAGAGCTTTTAAAATAGCTTTTTTGGAATGGAAAAAGAACAGCCAGAAGAATTCAGAATTTTTAAAGAACAATAAAGCATTCATACTGCAAATTTAGTGATTCTCATTTTGCAATACAGAAAAACAAATGGCCTTTTAACATTTATGCCAGGGCTGGCCTGTTGGTCCAATAAATCAGTTTTATTTAGGATCTTCTTTTTTTTTTTTAAGTCAGGTGTCTCCACAATTCAATTTCTTTCTTCCTCGTCTCGCAGTCCTTTATTCCAGAAAGGAACCCCCTTTCTCTCCCACATAAACGCGGGTCTGGGCTTCACCCGAGCTCACCGGAGGGATGGATTTGTTGTGCCAAGGAGTCCGAGGCTCTCAGCTGCCCCTCTGTGCCGCGGAAGCTCCGCTGCACCCACATAACCTCACAAATTCCATGCTTGGTGTTTCTCTCTCCTTTCTCCCTTCTTCATCCATTTTTTGAGAAATTCATTCTTTCCCCACAATTCTTTCTAAAGCTACTTGTACCCTTTGTGCTGTGTGCAAGGATTCTCATTTATTCTGACTGCCCTGCTTTTCTCCTAACATCAGAGTTGCTTTGTTCTTCCTGGGCACATGATCAGAACATAACACGTATGTCATGAGAGGGGAACCACTGCCCTGCATGGACTGGAGTCCTGTTGGAGACAAGCGTTAGGATTAAACTGTCACTTTATGCCCTTATTTATTAAACAACAACAACAACAACAACAAATATTTACTGAGGGCCTCCTATGTAGCAGGGGCTGTGCTCAGGTCATAATGTTGAATGAGATAGATGAGCTCTGCCCTTGTGGAGTTTACAATCTGGTGAGCAAAATATACACAGACCATACAACTGAAATGGACTCACCCATGAACTCATGAACTTCAGGTATGGTAAGGGCTGGGAGAAAGGGGTACAGGGTGCTCTACGTGCATATGACTGGGGTATCTGACCTCCCGTGGGGGTTAGGAACCTTTTCCTTGAAGAAGTGACATTAGTCAATAAACAGCTGAGGAGTAAATAGGGGACAACCAGGGGAAGAGTAGAACATTCTCTGCAAAGGCCCTGAGGCAGGATAGACAGTAGGGATGTTTGAGGAACTGCAGAAAGGTCAGTGAAGAAGAAACACAGGCAAGGAGACAGTTCAAGGATGAGGCTGCTGCTGGCAGAAAGAGTCCGATCAGGAAGGAACTCCACGAAGGGCAAGGGAGGGAGAGTGGGGGGTGGGGCAGATAAATGAAATCGTGATGAAATCCGATTTTCACTTTGACAAGACTGGTGTGGTACCTAATGGATTAGAGGGGTGTTAGGTGTGGATGAGGGACGTTATTCCGATTCTCCCCATCTCTTAGGTAAATTAGATTCACTGAGTTTATTCAGTGGCTTCCTGGGGGCCTCCCACACTGTCAAACACAGGAGATGGGGGAGTCTGGGTGTGGGGGGGTGACCCACCCTACCCCCTTGAGAAGCACAGATATGAGAGATGCATGCTGCCTCGACCAGGTGTTCTCACCTAGCAGGGATGTGGCTATTAGAAGACTATCAGATTTTTCTTTGGGCATTTCTCAATCTTCAATCAATGATTGTTTTAGCTTTGTCTCTGCTTTCCTAAAGAGTCGGACCCTCTAATACCCTTGTGGGTGGAACAGAAAACATTAAAGCAGCAAAGAAATGGGTGCTCACACTTGTTTAGTGTAAGGGTCTTATCACTGTCTATAAAATAAAGCTACACTTGAGGTAGGGGCACCATGTATAATTTTGAATGGAAAATCTAGTCATTAACTACATTTTAAAAATGATTGACAAGAATGAATCATTAAAGGAAAACACAAATGACAAAGTTTCCAGTTCCCTGACCTCGAATTTGTGTTTTCCGTGGTTTTGAAATTCCATGAGTCAAGACAAAGGGTTAGGATGATCCTCCTTTCCTCTCTTCCTACCTCCAACCCAATAGACACATGTTCCCGCTGGGCGGCAACACCCTTCGGTGATACTTCATTTTCCATCAGCGATTAAGAAAAATGTTATGCTACTCATCATTCTATGTATAGTTTTGAGTATCAGAGCCCTTTCTAACATTTTTCTTATAATTCAGCACTTTGTTTCACTGGAATAAAAATGCTTTCTAAGTATATGAGCAGATTCCTTCCTATTACCCTACTCCCCTCCCACCCTCCCTCGCTGTTTATCAATGTCCCGATACTGCCTCAAGTCAGATGACATCCTGACCACACAGATTCTGCAATCAAAACTCCCGTCTAGTGCGTTTATTTTGGTTCACCTGGGCCTACCCTACAGGTGTGACAATACAGCTGTACACAACAGAACTCAAGGACAACCTAGGCACCTGAGTGAGTGTCAAGTGCCACAGGGAGTGGAGAGAGTACCCACAGTCAAGTGATGGGAGAGAGGCGGGAGACAGCAGGAAACTTGGGAAGATGAAGTTATCTATCTCTTCATTGTGCTCAACTAGGGCACCTTTGTCACCCTGAGCAGACAGCGGAGGGGCAGAGGACACCACGCATCTCCCTCCAGCCCTGCTCACTGGCACGATGCTCACCCAGCATGTGCTGGGCAAACATTTATTGAGCGCCTCATATGGACACAACATTGAGGTGATCACATATCTTTTTATTTCTCAAGGAGCATAATGTCTAGAGGGAGGGAAATACATTGACCACAGACTATAACCTGTGGCAGAGAGAATAAAGAAGGGACACTGTCCGGGAAAAGGAAGAATTAATAGTGGTGGAGTTGGAGGTTCAAATATGGGAACTACACAAGACAAGGTCATGAAATATGAGACTGTAACATACACGAGGGGGCATACCCTTCATGTCAAAGAAGCCTAATGGGTGAAAAAAATTTTATTAAGATTTTATTTATTTATTTTGAGAAAGAGGGGAAGGGAGGGAGAAATAGAGGGAGAAAACATCAATGTGCGAGCGATACATTGATTGGTTGCTCTCACATGCCCCACCTGGGGATCTGGCCAGCAACCCAGGCCTGTGTCCCAACTGGGAATCAAACCAGTGGCCCTTTGGTTCACAGGCTGGCACTCAATCCACTGAGCCACACCAGCCAGGGCTCATGTGTGAAAATTTAATCTTAGAAAAACTATATGGGACTGTGACATGAGAAATAAATGGTTGACTTTATAAAAGAAAGATTCTTTAAATAACAGGTGTGTCTTATGTTACTATAATATTAACAGAGGGCATAGACTTAGATAAAAGACTGGAAGTATCACTGTATCTGTGTGGAAAGTGGTTCCAGCTCCAAGCATGCCATTGCACATTACTTTCCATCCTGTTTCTGTCACCGAAGCCAAAACACATCAGTCATTGTGATCACAAGTCACAACTAGTAGTTTGTAACTGCGAACACATTCATTCGAACCAACAAACTGAAACCAGGTAGCACAGTAGGTAGTCACGCATTCAACCACTGGCCAAGAGGCGCCCACTACGGGTCCCTCGACAGAAGACCGTTGGCATGGATTATGAAAAAGTTCCTTTAGTTCCCCTTCCTGGCTGCACGTTAAAATCATATCAAGAGCCTTTCAAAACTCCCAGAGTCCAGGAAACCCCATCAGAATCTCTAGGAATAGGACCCAGACACCAGTCGTTTTTAAAGCTCCCCAGATAATTCTGCTGGGCGGTCAAAACCTAGAACCGTTGTTCTAGGGAAGTGCTTCTTCGATTTGAAAGTGCGGGGTCTTGTTAAATTCAGATTCTGATTTGGTAAGTTGGGAATGGGGCCTGAGATGCTGCGCTTTTAATCAGCTCTCAGATGCTGCTGATGCTGCCAGCCCGAGGACCACGCAGAGCCAACGCCATTGGGTTTCACCATGGGCACCTATGCATTTGGGGGAGCATCTGGTTGAACAGTGGGGACTTGATTTGCTCAGGTCTTCTCATCCTGGACACCAGATGGAATTATGTAACAATAACTCAAATTCTACCAACTCTTGTTTAAACCAGTTCTCACAGGTGTATAGCAGCCCCATTTCCACCCATGGAGAGACACCCCATAAAATATGTCCAATGTCCTGTGATAGTTCTTAGGGGCAGTCTTTGGGGAGGGTCTCACATGGACTCACACACATTTCCCCCCTTCTCTTGATTAGCTCTGTTTGTTTTTACTGAGACCCCATTCCCTACCGCCGACCACAGGATCCACAACCATTCCACTGAGGGATTCAGCCAGCAGACAATTCTAGGTAAGTGATACCACCCTGTTTTCATAATCGCTTGTCACAAACTACTGTGCAGTTTCAGGTGCCAGCATTCTTCTTCCCTTGGAATGACTTGTCTCTCATTAGGGTCCCCACTGCCCACCGTAAAACCGCATCTCGTGGGCTCCCCTGCCTGGCCGGCTCTCCTCTCCGAATCCCTGCTTATCTTCAAGTAGGAAACATGGCCATACCCAACTTTGTTTTGTTTCTAGAAAAAACAGAAAAAGTCCAATAAAAATAAGGAGTGAGGAGACAGGAGGAAAAAAAGAACTCTTTGGAGGAATCAGCACCAAGGAGCCCTATAGTCCCAATCTCCATGGCAATGGGAATGCCTCTTGTGATCCTTGACCAATGGGCTACGCTGTGCAGGAGGGAGGGCTGGGCGCCCTGGCAGATGTTAGTGCAGGGCTTTCGGCCTTCCACAGGCTGGCTGTCTCATCTTAGAGTGACCCGGTGGCGGGTCGATGGGGTTCCTCATCAGTGAAGAGATCCGTGGTTACAGAAGTACCTCTCTCCCTCTCTGTTGTACCAACCTCCCATGATCCCTTCTCACCATCTTTCCAAGTTTTCTCTTTTCTGTTTGCTCCATTCCCATCTTTACATGCGTATGATAAGATGTGTCTACTGTTAAACACACACTTATCTTTCCTGCACCAACATGAATATTTTTTGCGGTTATTCAAGGGGCTACTAGTCCATTGAAGTGACCCTCCAGATGATTTTAAATGTCCCCTTGCAATAATTGACAACCTTCAAGAAATACTGGCATAGAGGCTCACTGCACTGCAGTATTAAAATAGCAAATTCTTGGGGAGTTAAATGAGGCCTGAATTTCCAAACCATTTTGCTGACATTTATGTCACACAGGCCTAAAACATTATATATTTCACTCTCTTGTATATTTCCATTATTTCATAAGTAAAGCTCTCTGGAATAAGTATCATGTTCCTTCTACGTGGAGTGGAGGTGTCAAGATGGTCCCATCCTCTGAAGTTTTGCCTTACAGAGGCAAGTAACTTGAGTGACACCATGTTCAACTACTTGAGTGTAGTTTAGATGTAGGAAGGCAAATCACGGTAAACACCACCTCCACCACTGTTGATGTGTGAAAACCCAGAATTTCCAAACATGCAAACTTAATTCATGCTGGATCTTTCATTACAAAGTTTTCTCTAAATAGTGGCTTCCTAGAATGGATTCACATAAAGGCAGCTTTTCAGAAGTGAATCTACATATTATGAAGCAAGCACACCTCTCATTCTGCATGAAACAGTCTAATTTTTAAGAATGTAGTTGGAATTTAAATGTTTGCTAAGGAGAAAAAAGCCCCGCATTTTTACATCTAAAATCAGAGGATAGACCAAGATCAAAAACCATCTATGAAGTCAGGAAAATGCGGTCCTGGAGAACAAGGGAAAACAATGATCGCCAGCGTCCCTGCAGCTTTTGGCTGAGCTGCAGAGCCGGGGGCAGGTCCCACTATTCCTGGGGCCTCCTGCAGGATGACGAGGGGGTAGCTGGCTGTGGGCCAGCATCATGTCCACCATGTGGGCAACGGCTCACCAAGCAATGGCTGTCTGCTCACTAGAACTTCCTCCAAACCTGGTGAACTTATCCAACGTGGCCTCAATGAGTAATTGGCAAAGCATTAGTGGCCTGGAGGGGTCTTAGGAAATCATGCGGCTCGGTCCTCCATATATTATAGATGAAAAGGCAAAACGCTCACCCAAGTTCGTAACACCAACAAAGGCTGTAGGAGAGACTATAGTTTAGTGTGTTTGACTTCTAGTCCCAGGCTCATCTCCACCATGGGAACACACCAGGGAGTTCACTTGGCAGTGAACCTGGCAGTTAACCTGTTCTCGAATAAAGAGCGACAATGGAAATCTCTGGGCCCGAGGCATCCACAGCCATAGCTTGGGTTCATCCACAGGTTGACATAACAGACCCCCGGCTTCTACGTATTATCTACTCCTGAACCCAGCTCCCTGTGCTTGTAGCAGGGGGTCTTGGTCCTCTCCGATTCTCCCCCAGTAGAAACCTTAGGACCTGACACCTTCGGCTCCCACATACACAGCCACAGCTGGGCATTAATGCTGCCTTGATTTCCCCCAGGAACAAGCAACAGCTCCTGGAGTGTTTTTCATCGGCTCCACATGGCTCCAAATCACAGCCTGTGGCCAGGAGAGCTGCCAACTCCCTCAACAAAATGGGGAACTTTGTGGACCCCACGAGAGGCCTTATTTATTACATCTCCCAGAGAAAGCAGACTGGGGCAATAATCGTCAAAGTAATATTTACCCCTTAATAACTGCCTATTTTTATACCAGTGTTAGAGGTTAATAGCAGTGTTATTTACTCCTCTGCCAAAAAGAACTGAAGGATGTGAAAGTAACAGTCAATAAAGCTGAACAGTCAGATAAATAACATTCATATTATTTCCTGACAAATCCTCCTGCAACCCAGGATATAAATAACCCTAAGCAAGCAGTTCCTGCATTACAAGTTTACTGATGTGTAAAATGTAATTTTAAAAAGAGCTTCAAACCCTAGAAGCATTGGATTCTATAACTATATACACCGACAGGCAGCCCCACGATGTGCGCACAGATGTGAGTCCTCTGGGAACACACGTGCATCTCAGACGCACTCGGTATCATGTGTCCTTGTCAACGTGGTGTCAACGTGTGTAGTAACTGCCTCTCATTTCCTCTCCACTTCTCTGCTTCTCTTCCTACCTCACCGATGGCTCTTTCTTTGTCTCCTCCTCTTATGTTCTTAAATTGGAGCCCACACGGGCTCTGTTCTGGTCCCTGGCTTTCTGCCCTCGCATCTCACCTAGCTGATCCCACCCACTGCGCGGCTGCCTCGCACATGCGTATCTCGGGCCCTCAGGCTCTGAGCTCTGCCTGATCAAGGAGCCCTGACAGGCTCCTTGACATCTCCGTTGGGCTGTATACCAGGCATCTCAGTCCTGCTCTGGCCATGGTGTAGCTCTAAATCCTACCCCCAACCTGCTCCCCATCCCCTGTTGTCTTCCCTGAACCAGCAAATGGCACCACTTCATTCAGTTAAATGCCTGGCACCCTTTTACTCCCTCTCTGATAGCCATCTGCCCCTCACCTGCTACCTAATCCACAAGGAAGTCCTATAAACTTTTCTTCAAAATCCATCTGGAATCCATCCATCCACCTTCTCCTTTCCGTCTGCAGCACTCTCCCCTAGTCCACATGCACCGTCTTTCTGACTGCTCCCCCGGCTGCCCCTCCAGCCCCCTCGCTCATTCTCCTCCCAGCAGAGCTCACCTTGAAAATGTGACCCTACATGTCTTTCCTCGGCCTGCAGACCCTATGCGAACTGGCCCTCCTCCTCCCTGACTTCCTCTCCTGCCTTCACTGTCCTCCCGCCAGCGTCCACCTCTTTGATCCTCAAAGAGATCAAGCATGCTCTTTCTGCCCAGAATGTTCTGGAGCTGGCATTTCCATGCTGGATCCTTCTTGTCATTCTCTGAGCAGGCCCTCCCTGGCTGTCCAACCATCTAGTCCAAATAGGTGCACTCCGATCCCATGTCACCCCTTCACATCGCTGCGACTATTGTCTCCACAGCACCTACCATTTCTTGAAATGGTATTCATAGATTGGCTCTGCAATGTAACCTCCGTAAAAGCAGGGGTCTGTCATCTTCAACACGGTGTAACCAGTGCCTAGAGAACAACTGGGGACACAGTAGGCATCCGCATTAGTTTGCTGGTGCTGCGATAACAAGATACCACAGATCTGGTGACCTAAACAGCAGAAGTGTATTATTTCAAGGTTCTGAAGGCTCTGAGATCAATGTGTTGGCAGGGTTGGTTTCTTCTGATGCCTCTGTCCTTGGCCTGTAGACAACCACCTTCTTCCTGTGTCCTCCGATGGCCTTCCATCCGTCCATGTTTGTGTCCAAATTGCTTCCTCATAAGCACACCAGTCATATTGGATTAGGGGCCAGACTAATGATCTCATTTTAACTTAATCACCTCTTTAAAGACCCTATTCCAAATACAGTCACATTCTGAGGTATCGGGGGTTAAGTCTTCAACATAAGAATTTTGAGGAGGGACACAAATTCAGTCCATAAGAGTATCTAATATAAAAATAATAGTGATGACCATGAAAATAATAGTGACGATCATTTTCCAGATGAGGAAACAGACACGGAGAAATTAGATGACCTGCTGGAGGTCACAGGGTATAAGTTTGATTCTGAGACCGGAGTCCTTTCCCACTACCCTGTACTGTTACCCCTGTGTTTATAAATCTCTGTTCAATGAATGGATGAAGGGGAAACGTGCAAGGTATTCAGGATGCTGTGAGTGCATGAACCTCAAAGGCAGTACACATCAGCCAAGAATACCTTAGTTATATCTTAGAGTCCCTTCTAGAAACAATTTGAAGCAAAATATACTACAGGACATCCATACAATCTACTCAGTAAAACTGAAATTAAAATAGAACATTGGGAGGAAAAAAAGAAGAAGAAAGAAACTTACAAACCATGAACACTAATAGAGTTGCTGAGATTAAGTATCAGTTTTGGCTCTGAACTTCCCTAGTTCATTTGTTCAGAAGGAAAGCATACCAATTCCCCAGCAAGATAAAGATTATCCTGGAGCTAAATTCTAAATACATGTCTCAGGCAGGCTTTCACATAATAACAGTCATTAAGTGAAATAACGGACAATGGTCTTTCAGCAAACTCAGGAAAAAAGAACAGCTGAATTTTACTTTATAAGGTGCTCCACTTGCACCATCCTGAAAGCACCCACATCCTTTTTTCTGCCCATCAATGACATTCTGCAATTTCACTCACTTTCACTTTACTAATCCATTCTGAGTTGGGCCCAGCAATTCCACAGAGTGCCCCTGACTATCCACCTTGGTGCCAATGAGGGGGCAGGGCTTCGCTGCCCCTCCAGCAGAAGGCCTCAGAGGGCAGGTGTCCGGGGGCTGAAATGTTAACCAACTGGCCTGTCCAAAGAGGAGGGCTAGGTTTATGCAAAGTAATAGAATTTTTTCTTTTCTTTTTAAATTAGTGTGGGAATGGAGAGTTGGGAGGTCCAGAGTAAATAGCTTCCCTTTTAAAAATCAGTTTCCTAAAGAAATAACTCAGATATAAACTCCAGTGTCAGAATTCGGCAGTGGGCATTGCCTGTATACTCCCTAGCACAGGGCCTGCCTTGTAATAGCATCAGCTAAGTATTAGTTATTATATTAGTGGCTCAGCAGAAATGGTCAGAAGTCCTTGAGAAGTCTGATAAGGTGTTTTCCCTAGCATCTTCAATAATATGGACATGGAATAGGTGTATATTAAGTTGTGGGATTTCTGGTAAAAAACAAATTGGAAGGACATTTCCAGAGACATTTCCAGAGACAACTTATTTTTTTCCAGTAAATCTATCTTGGTTTCCACAACAGTGTCTATAAGTCTACTTTATTCTTTCCCTACTGTCCAACTATTTATCATAAAAACTTTCTAATAAACAGAAGAGTTGAAAAACTCATTCAATAAATATCTGTGTGTTCATCTTTTCAATTCTACAATTATATTCTTTTTAAAAAGCTGTGAAGTAGCCTACCTACAGACACACTATTTAACTCGTTCCTTACTAATATACATCTGTGCTTCTTCCAGTTTCTTGGTGTTACATAGCACCTTAAACATCATCTTTCTGTATTTATACAAATAGGTCTGCCGTGTAAATTCTTGGAGGTGGGAACAGCTGAGTCAAAAAATATGTGGATTCTAGAAGTTGATGCATATTGCCACGTGGCTTACCAAAATGGCTGCAATAAGAGGCTAGGAGAACGCTTATTTCATGTCACATTTGCCAACATTGGTCCCATCAAGCATTTAAAATAGCTCTTACAATCTTGCAGATAAAAATGGCATCTCTCTTAGTCTGCTTGGGCTGCCATCACAAAATCACAAACTGGGTGGCTTACACAACAGAAATTTTTCATTTGTCACAGCTCTGGAGGCTGAAGTCCTAAATCAGGGTGCCAGCATGATTGGATTCTGGTGAGGGCTCTTTTCCCGGCTTGCAGACAGCTGCTTTCTCCCTGTGTCCTCAGACAGCCGGCAGAGAGACAGGGAGCAAGCTTGTGCTGTCTCTTCTCATAAGGGCCTCCCTCCCATCACAAAAACCTCACTCTTACGACCTCATCTAAACCAAACCACCTCCCAAAGGCCCCATCTCCAAATCCTGTCGCACTGGGCTTTCAACTTTTGAATTTGGGGGGTCATAAGCATTCAGTCCATAACAGGATCTCATTGTTTTTGTTTGTTTTTATTTATGAATCTTTTACATGTTTTTTCTTTGCCTTTTGTATTTATTTTTCCATTGACTGCTTAGTTAACTTCCTTATCTCTTTTCCTACCCTATTGATTAATAAGAACTTTTGAATTTTGGAAAACTAAGCCCTTGGTTGTATACATTCCAAATATTTTTCTAACTTAGTTGTCTTCTGATTGAATTTATATGGCTTTTTGTGCATAAATTCTAAGTTTTTATATAATCAGATTTATCCTTTTTTTCTTTGATTTCCTGTCTTCAACAAATTCAGAGACAGGTTTTTCTCTTTAGTCTTGAGGCATGAACTGTTACTTAAACATGTCATAAGAATAATTCTGTTCAGGATGGCTTAACCAATGTTTTTCTTAACCTACAACACCAAGAACTTTGGGCATTGAATGAAATGGTGGTGAAGACTTGAAAATTTGCTATTTCCAAACCTTCAGGATTTTCCCTTACAAACAGCTCTTCTTGTGTTGTGTCAGACACTTGATAATTATCATGACATGTACATTCTTCTAAGCCACAAATTCTGACATTTTTTCCTGATGGCAGCTACCTTTGATTTTTTCTGAAGTCCTCAGAGAAGGCAGGGAAACGTGTGTGTGTGTGTGTGTGTGTGTGTGTGTGTGTGTGTGTGTGTGTATGAGAGGGATATACAGAGAGAGACAGACAGATAGACAGACAGATAGTCAGAGACAGACAGGAGTGGGATGGATGGGTTGTTTATGGAGATCCAATGACTACTCCCTTCTCTACTCGGTGTGCCTGAAAATCATGGCAGATAGAATGATTGAGTAGGTCAGGGAAAGAGGGGGAGGAAACACAAGGATGCTGTAAGAAACGGAGAGGAGTGGCTGATGCGGAGACTGATCTAGTAAGGCTAAGAACTCTATTAGTTGTAAATATCACAGACTTTAAAAAGCAAATATTGCTGTAGGATTCTTAATATGACATGTCCCATTCTGGAAATTTCAGGCAGCTGCAATCTAGCATCACATAGCAGCACATCATCACGCTCTCTTCTGCAAATTTCAGATAACAAAAAGAATTGGCTTTAAAAAAAAAAAAAAACCCTTTTAACATCTCCATCAGTTTGCAATCAGTGGATACAGTAAGTTCAGGGGGTTGATGACTGTTTGCAGAGTACGTTATTTTATATATTTTGCGGGAGAGGTTGAGAGGATTCTATTTTTAAAAGCTGCCCTAATAAATGATTTACCAGGGCAGCCAGAGATCAAAGAAATTGCTCAGAAATTGCATCTCAGGGCACCTAAAATTGTAAGTTTATGGAAGTCCCCAGAACCCCAAACCTTTTATGACTTTTATATTAGCTCACCACTAAATTTTCAAAGCAGTGTGAGTACTGTGGGTTTCAATAAATGCTGAACGTTCAACCCCTCCTCCCTTTAGTAAGGGTAAGGGTGATGCAGCTGAGGGACATTTTGAAAATACGACAAATGTCATGGAAGATACACCTTGGAACAAAGCTCAGGCTGGATGGTGAAAATTTGAAATTCTGATTAAAAAAATTGACCCAAAACAAATCCTATATAGCTTGTAGCAAAACGATAGGCATTCTGCCTGGACTCCTACCTAGAGTCTTCATGTTCAAGAGCACTGCGCAGGCTAAGTGGCTCCAGAGATTGGAAACAAAATTTAGTGATGTCAGGCAGGCTGGGCACTGATTACTCCTGCTCACTGTTTGAATTAAGCAAGCAAACAGAAAAGTTGCTCAGCATCCTCAGAACTTTAGAGAGCAAGACTAGCCAGGATGCATACCTGGCCACCTCTGACTCTCCGCTCACTGCGCAGCAGACTCCAAGACCTGACGAGGGCCCTGGATCATGCATTCCACGTGACTCCAGGGCTGTGAACTCCCACTGTGCTGAAAGGGCACGGAGGTCCCCAACAGTATGTTTGCCACCCGCACTCGCCCAGCATCATTCTTTACCTTGTCTGTTGTCTCATTGTCCCTAACACACTTACAGCAGGTCAGAAAGGCGGGAGGGAAGAGGCAACTGACACTCCAGGAACCTTTATCGAGTGTAATAGTGGGTCTGGATAGATGCGGGGCACGGCAGGGGGTGTAGGGGGCGTACAGGATGGGGAGGAGGCTAAAGGTGGGACCTCTAGGCTCTCCCAGAAGGTATGTCTGGCTTCAGGCTTCAAGTGGTCTGGCTCATTAATATTTGTGGGCAAGGTTGGGAGCAAAGCATTTTGGGAAATTTCTGCAGTGAATCTATACAAGATGAGGTCAGGGGAGCTGAGTTTGAATGTTGCTTCTGCCACCAAAAATCTAGAAACATCTAACCTCTCAGATACCCTTTTATCACAGCGGTGAAATGGAAGAAGCATTTGTTTTGTCATTCTTGGTTCTAACAACCCAATGAAAAAAACCTTATGAAAGCACATTCAAAGCTCTAAAGCACTGAAATAACATCTGTTTGTGTTTTTGTTGTTGGTGGTTTGTTTTCCAGATGGAAATCTCTGCCCGTAAATAATCTTCCATAATGGAGAGACAGATACACACACACGACCCTTCTTTCTGACCTCATCACCTGTACGCCTCTTTGGATGGCTCAGCGGTGAATTCCTGCCTCCCCTTTTCCCTGCACCTACTCGAGTACTTTCCCTCAGGACGTGTCTTTGTGCCAAACTACTGTCCTCCTTCCCAAGGTGTCTGAAGGGACCTTGAGGGAGACCGTTTCATTGACAACACTACTGGAATTGCTACTCAGAGAATTACTGAACTTGGAGTTCAGTGTCACAGACTGGATTTTTGTCTCTCAAAATGTATTTTCTCTTCTATAACCACACAGCTTTCAGTGGAGCACATGGCCACTGAATGAAAGACCACATTTCCCAGGCTCCCTTAAGAGTGGCCATGTGACTGAGCTCTGGTCGATGGGAGGTAAGCAGAGACGTGTGCAAATTCTGAGACATTTGCATAAAAAAAGGAACACAAACTCCCCTTTCCTCTTCCCCTTCCTGCTGGTTAGAACGTGGATGTGATACCAGTTGTTGAACAGTCATCTCAGATGACACGATGGAAGCCATGCGTTGAGGACGGCAAAAGAGACAAGAGAAGCAGCCTGGGGCCCTGACCCTGCTAAGCCCTCCTACCTTTAGTACAAGACAGAGAAATGAATTTCTCTGTCTTACGTACTATATTTGTGGGTCTCTTGTGATGGTACCTGACATATATCATAACAGAGGTTGTAAGAGGGATACTTCGAGGTCTACAGCTTCATACTTTTTGAGCTTGGGAAATTCCATGTCTGCTCTAGATCTTGCCCTAATGTAGGAGAAACTCAGGTGCTCCCCTATGATTTTCTCCTTCTATGTCAGTGTTCACTACTATTACTGTTGTTCTTGTTGATACCACTAACTCTGCTTTAATGAGCCCAAGGTCATGAGCACAAGCAACAGTAACAACAAAAAATGAATAAGCTGGACTTCATCAAAATTAAAAACTAAGTGCCTCAAAAGACATTATCAAAAAAAAAAAAAAATGAAAAAACACCCTACCAATAGGAATAAAATATTTGTAAATCATGTGTGGTAAGAGTTTAATATCCAGAGTATATAAAGGGTTCTTAAAACCCAACAACAGAAAGATAAACAGCCCAATTAAAAATTGGGCAAAGGACTTTTCTTCTCCAAAGACGACCTATCAATGACTAGCAAGCACATGAAAACGTGGTCACCGTCAGGGTCATCAGGGCAACGCAAATCCACACTCTTCTTTATGGACGCCACTTCATACCCGCCAGAATGGCCAGAACTTTATAAAAAAGGAAAGTAGCAAGTACTGGCTACGATGTGGAGAAATGGGAACCCTCGGACACTAATGGCGGCAATGAAGACGATTCAGCTGCTGTGGAAAACAGTTTGGTGGTTCCTTAAAGGGTTGAACGGAATTACCGTAGGACCCAGCAATCCCATCCTAGGCATATCCCCAAGGGGAGTGAAAACAGGTACTCAGACGAATACAGGTACATACACGTTTGTAGCAGCACCACTTACAGTAGCCAAAAGGCAGAAAAAACTCAAATGTCCATCAAGGCATGAAGGGATAAACACACGGTAGCAGACACATGGAGTAACTATTCAGCCACAATAAGGAATGAAGTACTGACTGTTACATGCTATAACCTGGGAAACCTCAAAAACACATACTAAACGAAAGACGTCAGACACAAAAATGTCACATACCGTATGATTCCATTTACAGGAAATACCTAGAGTGGGCAAATTCATAGGCACAAAAGTAGATTGGTGGCTGCGGAGGGCTAGGGAGAGGGGAGGAAGGTGAGGAACTGCTTACTGGGATTTCCTTTGGGCGGGATGCAACTGTTTGGGAACTAGGTAGATGTGGCTGCTGCAAAACATTTTGAATGTACTGAATGCCACTGAATAGTTCACTTTCAAAGTAAAATGGTTAATTTTATGTTACACGAATCTCACCTCAGTTTGAAAAAACTCACCATGGGGTCCCAAAGCAATAGTAGGGTTGTTTGTTTCCAGAAAGATGCTCGGCAGTGCAGGGGTCTGCTTGAACTGAGCACCTGAACCTGAGCACCTGGGCCACTAACGAGCACCTCTCCTCCCCCAGGAGCAAATGCTCCTGCTCCTGCTCCTCCTCCCACCATTCATTAGACTCCAACCTGCTGCTTGTCAGGTAGCATTAGCCGTGCAGGTATGCAGGGAACTGGAGCACCCAAGCTCTTCCGCAATCCTTATTTATTATGTTAATGAGAACATGACCACTGCGCTGAGGCAGAAGGTCTAAGAAGGCTATTCAGTTTGCAGTCGGGGGCAGGTGATCTGCGCAGGGTGGTGGAGAGGGATTCCCGCCTGCAGGTCTGGTTTCAAGCCCAACTAGGTCACACACTTGCTCTGTATCCTTGAGAAAGTCGGTTATTCAGAGACTGAGTTTCCTCACTTTAAATATGGGATTACGTAACATTTTCCTTCATTAACTTCAATATCCAGAAACTGATTGCTTCTTGGCACCTCTCTTGCTGTCACCCTGGCTCGAGCCACTGTCATCTTTTCCTGAATAAATACGGTGCTCTCGTCACTGCTCTCCTCCCTTCTGCCTTTGCCCTCTCCACGACCTATTGTCACACTGCCATAAGACTTCAAAATCTTTTATTTTCAAAGATTTTTTTAAGTTTTATTTACTGATTTTAGAGACAGAGGGAGGAAAGGAGAGAGAAAGAGAGAGAGAGAGAAACCGATTTTGTTGTTCCACCTATGTATGCATTCATTGGTTGATTATTGTATGTGCCCTGACTGGGGATCAAACCTGCAACCTTGGTGCACTGGGACGATGCTCTAACAAATGATCTACCGAGCCAGGGCAAGACTGGTCCTTTTAAACAGAAGTCAGACTACGTCACTCCTCTGCTCAAAACCTTCCAGAGCTCTCATTCCGTCAGGGTAAAATCTAACCCTTACCCTGGCCTTCAAGGACCTACATGATGGCATTCTTGCTTCACTCTGATCTCCTTGTCTTACCACCAGCCCCCTTGCGCACTTTACACCCAATGGCCTCCTTTCTTTTCCTGCCTCAGGGCCTTTGTACTCGCTGTTCTCTCTCCAGGGAGGGTGGCTCCTGCCCTTAGCTCCTCCAGTTCTCTGCTCCAATGTCATCTTACCAGCAAGGATGCCCCACCCTAGCATTCCCTATTCCTGTACCCGCTCAGTTTTTGTTTATATTACAACACACTTAGCACTGTTCAACATTTAACTCCAAAACAAACATTTTGTTTGTTTGTTTTTCCTCTCCCCCTAAAATGCAAGTTCACTGCTTTGTTCACTGCTGTGCACAGAGTGCCTAGAATAGGGGCTGGAACACACCTGCAGGTCCATCAGTATTCACTGGACGAAGGAATGGCTTCTTTCGAAGATCAGAGAAGACAATGAACGTGAAAGCACTATACAGATATACAGTATTTTATTATTGATATCAAAATGAAATTCACCTCAACAGTTCTACATCAGTGAGATTGATGGTACTTTGAGAACACAGAAAACAAAAGTTTACATTTTTACTATTCAGAAAACCTCCATGAACCCAAAGGATATTTTAGGATCTGACAGAGCCTCTGTTTCTATATCCTCGTCATTAGTAATCTTCCCAGGGCTCATTTTATCCACCTCAACACAATGGACTTCAGATGAACAGATTCCTGATACGTGTGGGTTGAAGGAGCCTGGGTATTTCATAGCCTGGGTGGGATTTTACAGACATATCAAATTGGCTTTTTATTTGCAACTGCAAACATTAAATTAGAAATGAAAGTAATTTGGTTCAATGAAAATAAAAAACCAAACTCAAAGTAGAAGGGGGGAAAAGGTCAATTCCTACTGAGGTCAGGACTGCCAGGAAGGCTCCTTCTTCATAAAGTCTTATAAATAGAAGGTAATTTCTAAAATGTCAAGGGTTTCTCGGCTCAATTAAAATTATTTGTAGCACCAGCGGTTGAGACCGGGGAGTACTTTAATTCGCGGAAATGCAGTAACAAGAATAATAAGCAACTAGGTTACTGTTGTTCAGGAGAAGTCTTATTTAAATGTTGAAGAATTGCAATCATGTCGGATGCCAAGAAAGGACAAGTTATAAAGGGAAGAGGAGGTGTTTTCCATCAGATTGCTTTCCTCTTGCTTCCACTTAGAAATGGGAAACAGCCAAGAGCCATTTTGCAGTCGAAACCACTTCATTCCCATGGCCACGTGGAAAGAGCCATAACTCAGCGAGCGCGCCTTTAGGACAGGTTGGGGAGCGGCTCTGATGCAGCGGCCCTGGGTTAAGAGCATATAACTTCTTTCGAAATGTGTTTTGGACTCCGTGGCTGTCATCCACTAAAGGATGAATTTTGCAAATATTATGAACTTACCCATTTGGGAGGCAAAAACAAATATCGGCTGGACCCAGCTTTTGTCATAGATAAATAGCTCTTTACATAGCAAGCCCAGGAGTGTGCAGAGCGACCTTGCAAAGTCCAGTGAAGTGTCAGTTGAAGCCAGAGGCATTATCATTTACTGTCAACATGAACTGTCGCCACTCACGGCCATAATCGGAAAAATGACCGATGATGGATACTGACGGCAATGATGATTACTCTTGCAATAAACGTAATTAAAATAATGAAGTGCTATGGCATGTGACTTAGTTGTGGCACGGTCACCAGGCAGCATGGTGTTCATATTTCAAACCTAACATAACCAGAAAGCCCTGAAGGTACTGTGTGTGATTCCCGTGGTCCCCTCCATCGTCCGCGAGACCCACAGTTCCCATCCCTCTTGCACACATAATTGTCAGAATAAGTGCAATGACAAGAGGTCTGTTGGTTACTCATTTCGGCTCCAGATCCAGCCCCGCCAATGGCTGGACCCGTCTCCTCTGGGTCAGTCTTCCTGTGGAGCTGCTTACCGAACTCTGTGGGGATGACAGGCTGAGCAATGAATGTTCCCCACCACTGCCAACCTACCCAATCAGAGGTGAGGGAAGCCCGCAGAGAGAAAGGCTCTTGCCTCCTGGAACACTGGCTTGGAAAGCTGACCCTCAGCTAGCCTAGATCATCGGTGCATTTTTCTTCTCAGAGCTTCTAACTGCTTTCTTTTCCTCATTTCCTTGAGCACCCGGGATGTGGGGGAGACAGGAGGAGAAAGGATGAAAACCTCGGAGGGACTTCTGAACCACCCAGAAGGCCAGCCAGGCCCCGTCTTGCGTCCATAGCACATAATTGGTGAGGGCCTTAAAAACACAAACAGCTCTCATCCACAGCGGGAAGATCAAAGGGACGTTTACCCATTCACTTGACTTAGAAAAAATAAAACACCCAGCACAAATTGTGGGCTTTTAACTATCTTGTGGGACCAAAAGCCTAATCAGAGTGCAGAGGACTATAAACATGTAGGAAGGGAAGCAGACAGTCATTAAAATCTGATTATGAGCCCAGCAGCGCTGATAGGGCCTGATGGCCACCTCCCTGCAGAGGGACCCGGGTGGGAGAGGGGAGAGTGAGCAAAATCAGCCTGGAACATCTTTCCTTCATGTGCAAAAGAATTTGGAACCATCCGGGTTACTACAACTTGCCTCCTTTCAAGAGAAAAATTGGCCTCAGCAGTTCGTGGAATGTGTTTGCCTTCTGCTCACTGATGAAACGTTCATTGTATACCAATCATAGGAAAATGCAGACTCTCACCCAGCAAGTCATAGCAACTTTCTCTGGCTCCTGGGAACTGAGATTTGTTTCATTCATTCAACAAGTATTGAGCATCTGCTGCATGCCAGACTATTGTGGGTGCTGAGGACACAGCACTATCAAGACAGACATGTAAGCTGATAGAGCTTACATTCCAGTAGAGACACATCATAGTGAACACATAAACAAAATGTGACTGTGTTGGAGGGGCAAACACAACATAGAGAGGAGGGTAGGAAGTATGCATGGGGGTGGGTTTCGGTTGTAGCTAGGACAGTCAGAAAAGACCACACTGAGAAGGGGACACTTGGGTGGGCATCTGCAGAACTGCTTCCTAAAAGAACTAGAATTGGAATCAGGAAGAAATACCAGGACAAGTTATTTAAGAAAGGGACAGGAGTAGCATCTGTGGAATGCCACCCTGTGACAGGCACAACGTTGGCCTCGCTATGTCTTCTCTTTCATAGCGCCTTGTTAGTACTCGTCTAATTGCAACACGGTAGGCGATCAAGGTCAAATGTACTTGTCCAGTGCCTCAAGGTGTCTGTCACTCCACCTCTGAAATCCCCTTGTCTAAATGCCTCAGGGGAGTCACTCTTGGATGAAGATCTTGCCTTCAGCAGAGCAAAAACACATATTCCTCGGACCCACTACCTCTAGTCACTCATTTTTTTAATTGATTGTACCACCAAATGTCAGGGTGCTACTGACATTTGGACTGGGACTGGGTACGCTTTTGGTGCGGGGGCCTGTCCTGGGCATCGCACGATGTTTAGCAGCACCCCTAGCCTCTCTGTCAAAGACGTCTCCAGATTTGCCCTGAAGGGGGAAATCACCCCAGCTGAGAACCAGTGACCTGACGTGAACTGAATTAACTTTGAATTAACACTGAATTAACTTTTTGACATATTTTGAGAGAAACTCAAGAACTCTCGGCACTGATTCAGCAGCATTTATTCTGCCACCCTTTGGCGAACCTCTCCTATGGTCCAGGTGCAGTGCAGTGAAACTCCAGGTTGGTTCCCGCCCATCTCCTACCCCCTGTCCACACATGGCAGGGCCCTCCTCTTTGGCTTCCCTCCCACCAATCTGCCCCTTGCCATACTCTGTGCAGCCTCCACGTAGTTTCTATAAAGAGATCAGATGCTATCACTCCTGTCTTTAAAAGCTTTCAACAGTCTTATGGAATAAAACCCTAATGTTCATCACAACCTCCGGGACCTTTCACAGCTGGCCTTAATTTACCTGTTTAGCCTCATCTGCACAGCGCACTGCCTCAACCAAATACTCCAACCTCCCCTTTTAATCTGTGTACCCCAAATAAAGTCATGCCCTCTTTCTCTGACCACACTTTCCCCTCTGCCTCAGCTCGTCACTTTTAAGTAGCAAAGACTTACTTATCCTTTAAGGCCCAGCCCTAATCTCATCTCTTCAGCTAAGTTTTTCTCCAAATCCTTTCAAAATAAATGGCTCCAGAACGATATTCCCATAGTACCTTGATCACGTGCTTCTACTACTGCATTGCGTCTCAGCTCATGCACCTGTCAGTCCATCTGTCCATCCATCCATCCAACAAATGTTTGTTTAGCACCTACTATGTCTGTGTGCCAGCCACTCCTCTAAACTCTGGAGATGGAGATGTAAAGGAGCCTGGCAAAAAGTTATGCCTTCCCTGAGTTCATAGTCCACATAAAAAGCTAGACAATCAATTAAATAACTAAATGCACGTCAGATGGTCATGGCACCAGGTGCTACACCAGGTTCTGGGAACAGAAATGAGCTAGGCCCAGTCTCTGCTTTCAAGGAGCTCATGGTGATGGGAGGAGGAGGAGCAGCAGTGGTGAGTTAGGGGGAAGAAGAGGAAAGAGCACTTAAATACTGTGCCCAAGTGCGAGGAGTCCCCACTGCCACAGAGAGGTCAGTGACATGTGCTTGAAGGCTTGGGGAAGGCTGCAGTTTCGAAACTTCCCGCCTAAGCTTCTGGAGAACTTTCTGGGAGGGTTAGGACATTTGCGGGGTGGAATGCATCTCAGGAAACCCCAGCCTCAGAGGTGGGGGGTGGGGGGAGGGACAGTTTATGGAAATGGTTTGATAGAACCCTCATCCACATTAACCTCAGGCCAAAATTGTCCCATTTGCTTCAAGGCCAGCTGACAAATAGTGGTGAGGACAGGACTGAAAGCCGGAAGGCCACACTCCTGGTTCACATCCTGCTCCTGAAACTCTGCCACTTCCTGAATGTTCCTGCTCCGCAGGTGGGACTTCCTGTTGGAGGCAGAGCTAAAGAAACTGAAAACACCTCCATCCTTCCTAAGATAGACCTCACTTGTACCTAGGTTAGACAAATTTCCATAATGCCACCATCGAGGGAATATCCGGGGGTAGTAAAGGCCACCTCCCGTGCCTCCACCCAGAGCAAGCAGTGAACCAGAATACATAAAATAGAAAGCCAAAGACCATTCTGAGAAGTCAACATTAAATGGGCAGAAAGACCCTGTGGGTTTTACTTGCCCTGTTTGGATGATTGGCCTGAATTTTCTCCCCATCCTGCCGAGGCTTCAGGGATAAGTGGACTTTCATTTCCTTGCAATGGTTAATCTTTGCAACCAAGGTTCCAAATGGGAGGTTTAAACTGGGGATCAGCTCACTCTGCGTGTAGGTCATTTAAGAGCTCAATCTCATCTTTGAAATATAGATTAGCCCAGAGAGTATGAGTTCAGCATTTCTATGTAATGTTGTTTCATTGATCCTGTGGGCCAACTGGACGTGGCTTCAGATGGATACCTAAAAATTAGGTTTAAAACTTTCCCATCTTTTAATATTTTATAACCTGTCAGAAAATCAATTATGGACTCTGCCCCCTTTCAATGCTCAGTTTCATGGGAGCTGATGTTTAACCAAAGCGAGGTTCTTTCCTCTCCTTTACAAAAAGCAACAGACAAATTCAGAGTGAATGATGACTTCAGGGAAATACTTGGATTTATAAAGATTTGGCAAGGAATTGAATAGCTTTGACCTTTCAACTCCAGAGCCTGGGTTTCTCTCTCTCTTCTGTGCGGTAGCCAGAGGCTGACTCCCCTGAACCCTGAAAAAGATCGGGGACCCAGAGCTCAGCGCTGTGGGCACCCAGCCATAATTTGGACTTGTCAAATGATTGTGATACTTTTCTTCAAGCCCAGTGAATCGCAGAGAGCTTCCTCTAAAACCCATCTCCTTACGCACATGCAAACACGTGGGCACAGTCTTTAGGTTTAAAAATAATTTCCACTGTTTTGTAGTAGAGGAGGATTTAAGGGAAAAAAAACTATTAGGAGAGATATACTGGAGTGATTTTAATTTCCTTCCTTGTCTTTTGTGTATTCTATAAAACATATTAATATGAAAATATATTCATTTTATAGGGGAAAAAATAAAGGGCTTTTTTGAAAACATAAGCACTTAGATAAAGTCACACCAACATAGAGAGAGAACCCGTGGTGAAAGAGAGTGGAATTCACTTGGCATTAGGTTAACAATAAAAATTCCACTTTCATCGCATGGGAGTTATTAAAGGAAGCATACACACACCAGACACTGCTGAATGGTCGTATGCATCACAGTGGATTACCGTTTGTCCGTGACAATAGGTGTCTTAAGCATTTGTGTTCAAGAAATGGGGTGAAGAAGGAAGGAGAAAATGAAGGAGAAGAAAAGGATAAAGTCTTGGGCTAGGCATAAAGGAATAAAAAGAAGAGGAGAGCATGAGTCAGAAAAAGGCAGTGAGTTGAGCTGGATGGACATGGAACCAAGAGAGTGTCGTGTTGGGTCGTTGCAGGGAAATTCCAGCCCGCCCCCCTCCCCAACATACCCACGGTTACTGCAGCAAATACAGCAGCAGTCCGAACCCCAAACCCCTGGTGGGTCTATGGCTCAACTAAATGGGGTTCTATAAATGGAAGTAAAATGCTTGCTCACTTCCTTATGCTGACATTTAATAACTGGAAGAGGATTAACCAGAAAAGGCCTGGGAGAAAGATATCCACAAGTAGCTGCGTTTGGAATGTTGCCCGAAGCTTCCAGAACAGGGATGTCAATTATCTGCCTTTCTTTTCACTTCCTAACCAACTGTATACGGAAAACCAGCAGCCACAGGTCTAGCTGAACATCTCAGATCTCCCAGCGGCTAACAGCTTGGGAAGTCTTGGGAAGAAGGTAAGGTTGCTGGCAGAAGCCAACGGGGTGAGGAGTGGTGAAGCAGACATGCTAAATCACAGTGAACTTGAGTTTACCCAACAGATTAACAAAGAATATGTTTGATTTCTGCTTTCCGCCTACCTGTCTCCTTGGCTGAGAACTCACGTTGTTTCTTGCTTACTGCATTTGCCAAATTTGCCAAGTCCCTGAAATGTGTTATCAAGCAAATTAACCCAGTGTGTGTTTTTCCTCTAAATGGAGGGAACCATACTATTTTCTTAACCCCATGTGGCAGTGACGTTTTACCTTGGATGGGGAAAATGTCTAAATGTCCTCCTAGTTGTTGGTAATAGAGGCGCCCGAATAGAAGGCCTCACCCTCAGGTCCACCGGTCAGTAGTAGTGGGACCTTGAGCAAGTTCATTTCCCTCTCTCCCCCTGGGTTCCCTCACCTCCAAAATGTAGAAGATAGTATGACATACCTCATGGGGTGGTTGTAAGGATTACTCAGGTTAATGAACGTAAAGCATTTCGAAAAGTGCCCGTATGCCTTCAGTGCTGTGTCCAGTTATCGCTCCAGTCATCAGCATGCATAGTAGTTTCCTTTACCCAAGGAGCATGCATTTCAAGACCCCCGGTGGATGCCTGAAACTGCAGAGTATATATACTATGTTTTTTCTTATACATACATACACACCCGTAATAAAGTTTAATTTATAAATTAGGCACAGTAAGAGATTAATAGCAATAACTAACAAAATAGAACAATGATAACAATGCATTATAACAAAAGTTATACGAATGTGGTCTTTCTCGAAATACCTTCTTTTACCGTGCATATGGCAGGAACACACTTCACATCCCAGGTGGGATGATGGGGTGGGATAACACGAGATTTCATCATACTACAGAATAGCATGAAATTTAAAACTCATGAATTGTTTATTTCTGGAATTTTCCTTTTAATGTTTTGGACTGAAAGTGCAGAAAGTAAAACCGTGGGCAAAGGGGGACTACTGTATTTTTACTACCTGTTGTGTGCCAGGCACCTCACCGAACACCACGACTAGTTTATATTCTAGTGGAGTAATAATAAAATCATAACAAATAACAGTATAACAATGGCAGCTCATACTTATTGGGAGGATAATATCCATAACCTAATTTGATCTTCATAATAACCTTAATATGGTTATTAAGGTAGATGATATTATTTATAGGAGAGGAATCACTGGCTTAAAAAGGTTAAGTACCCTGATCACACCACATAGTAGGTGAGGGACAGACAGAACAAGGCCTGGAACCAGCCACAGGGCTCGCGAGATCGAAGCCTTAATCACGTCTTTCTTTCATCTTAGTGGAATGTGGGCACTTTCAAATAACAATCATAGTTCTGGGAAACGACACGCCCACCCTGTCCCTCCACCTGAAAGAATCATTGGACAGCCTCTCTTTTTTTTCTACCAGGCACAGAGTTTTTGGTAGCCACACACTTAAGATGATAAAATCAACTACCCAGTGTGTAGCCTTCTCCCTGCTGGTCAGAGGAGCAGCTCAGCACTTGAAAGAACATTTAACACTGTTCAGTGTGGCCTCCATGCTGGGAGACAAGCACACATCTCGAGGCCTACCCTGGGCCAATCACTGGAGAATGGTTTAATTGGTTAATCATATAAATTACAATCACTTAATCATTTTAATCACCATCAGCCAATTAGCTTAGAGTTATGGGCTCGGAGGTAACACTTATGCAAATGTTTGTTCCAGGGTAGGCTATTAACAGCCATATTTTCTCCATCAGGCCGACAGAGACTGATGGGTGGGGGAAGAAAAGGAAAGTGAGCATTTGTTTAGCTTGAGCTTCTTTCCTGTTGGGTGATAATGAAGCGTTCAGTGGGCAGAAGCACCCAGCACGGTGATTTCCTTACCTTAGTCAGTGCAAGTGTGCCCTGAGTGGGTGAGAGGGAGCCCCCGAGGAAAGGGCAGATCAGCTAAGAGACCGTGGGGTCAAGGCTAAGAGGTTAGTATCCTACTGCTGAAAGTGGTGGCTTTGCTGGTTGCCGGGTTGCTGTCGTGTTTCAGCTAAGGAAACTGAGGACCAAGACGGGGGCGTGACTTTTGCTCCTGCCTTTTCTCCACTGGGCAACAGGGAGTGTCCACTAGTAATGCAGGAGGATTAGATCAAGGTCAAAAGGCCCATGCATCTATACCTATTCATTATCACCTACGATAATAATTACTATATAATAACAATGAAACCCACATAACAGCTCTGGAAAAATAAGTCGTCATCAGTGGATCACAAATTCTGAAGACTACCTGAAACACTGGTGATGTGGAGTAATTGTGTTCTATGTATCCAGTCCCTGGGTTAGTGTCTAGCATGCGGCAGCTGCTCAGTAAACACTTGTGAGTGAGTGAATGATTAGTGGTCAGATGCGAGCCTAAGAGCCAGGGAAATAAAGGCGCTCTAACCTGTTTAGTGTGACTGCGCTCTGCCGACATGTGTGTGCTAGCGTGCACAAGGCCACTGGCCCTACAGTGCAGCCTTCCGCTGCCTTCTGTCTCCCACGAGGCCTGGTGAAATAGAGCTTTCTCTTGGGTGGTCAACAGAGTGGGCTGGCTCATGCTCAAGCCTTCCGCTGTAACATTTTCAAGTGCTGGGGCAGTGAGGGACAATCAAAGTTTCAAAAATAGAATTAATCTCGTCAGGAATGTGCAGGAAGTGATGTGGCTCTGTTGTCCCTAAAAGGCACACCGGGACTACAGCAGTCTGGTCTCTGTAGTTCAAGGAATACTTTAACTGTCCCTGAGACTTTGCCTGCCTTTGCTGGTCAGTTATGCGTAAGGTTGGGGTTGGGCTCCCCTCCCCATTTCCCAAACACACACACACACACACACACACACACACACCATGTTTGTTCTGTCCCTAAATAATGCGTATTGAACTTCCTGTGTGCCAGAGATCATGATAGGGACTAGGCAAACAGCACTGAACAGCAAAACGCTTGTGACAGGTTGACAAAGTGTTTTTGGACACAGAGCGGAGAGGTCAATCCTTGAAGACTGACATACTCTTGGAGAACTTCCTGAAAGAGATGAGGTTTGATCTGAGGAGAAAATGGGTAGATGAAGAGATGAAGGTAGGGCATGTCCAGGAGAAAATTAATCTGCATCACAATTTATGACACAAATATCTGAGTAATGGCCACATCATTAGTGTAGTGATAGCATTTTTTGGTTTTTCTATTTTCCAATGTAGTAGGTTTTCATTGCCTGTATGAAGCACCTGGACTTGTGTGAACTTGTTTACACCAGGCCTGGAGGTGCCACAGGCTGGGAGGTGTGTCAGTGTTTCTCGCAGCTTCCTGTTTGACCGACGTCAATGACGTCTCCCCTTTTTCTCACCTGACTTCTCTCTTCCTCAAACACAGAAAACGGTATTGGCCTAACCTGCCACCGCTGTGGGGAAAGCTGAGAAACAAAAGATGGCAACACACTTCAGAAAGTGAGGAACTGCTGTAAAAATGCCTAACAACGAGCATGCTTCGCTTAGTGAGACAGAAAACGACGAACAGAAATGGAACACTGGACAAAATTCACAGAAAAGGGTTTTGAAGATTTTCTTCCTCCTGCATTTACAACACTCTACTATTGACTTTAGATATTTTCTTGCACATAATTAGTCATAAAACCAGGCGAACACTCTCTAAAATCCTTTCCTAGGTCAGACACTGGCCAGAGTCCACATCCCTAAAGACAGACAGCTCTCCGACCACTGCCATCTTGGTTTGCTTCCCCCTCCCGTTTTCACACATACTCAGCTTGCACTATTTATTGGCTTTTGGAAGCATGAAGTCATTTTGTTTGTCTCTGGAGATGGCCCCACCTTCTCCCCAAATATAACACAGGTTCCTGACTTCCTGGAGGGGGAAGAGCTGCTTAATGAGGTTACTGTAGCAAGACAACTCTGTTCAGAGATCTTAGTATAATTAGGATAGCAGATTCGAAACTGAATCTCATTCCAGCACCTATGAGATGTGGTCAGAATACATGCCCTGTTTGGTTCAAATTCCTCTCATTTTTCATGGTTCAGGGCAGAGTTGCAACTGACCCTAAGCATTCCCTGGACTCTTCAGTCCAGGCTGATTTATATAATTTAGGATATTTTGTGTCTTAGTTTGAGCTTCCCCAGAGGTAGATCTAGAGACAAGGATTCAAATGCAAGTAGTCTATCTGGGAGGGGCAGGGAACACTAGTAGGGGAAAGAGGAAGTAAGACAGGGAAGGTGGCCTATCATGGGTGAGTAATGAAGCCAAGTGTCACAGCGAGTGACTGGAGCTGAGTCTGGGAAGTGATGTAGGACATGCGCCTCAGAACCAGCCCACCGGAGGGTGGGTTTACTGGGGTACTTAGACACTAACTCCTGTCAGTCTTTGGTTGAAGGCTGCTGGGGAAGGGGTTGTTGATTCCTGGCAGAGAGATTTTCTTGGTTCCAGAAAGAGCCCTCTGGCTTGGAGATGCAGCTACTGGCGGGAGGAAGTCATCCTGTTCTCGGGGGCACAGTGCAATGGTGGGGTCAGAGGATGGCACAGGGAGAGCAGCTGCTACAGTGTGAGCCACTCTTTGTATTTTTCTTGCCCAAGGGTGCAAGTTTGAAGATGCTTCAGGGACAGAGTAGTGGGCTCTGACCAGGAAGCTGCCTCCTTCCAAGGGCATTTGGACTCAGTGCCTTGAGTAATGCTCATGGTTCAAGCATCTGAAAGGGTCATAACAGAATACCCCAGACTGGGTGACTTGAACAACAGAAATATTATTTTCTCACAGTTTGAAGGCTGTAAGTCCAAGATCAAGGTGCCGGTAGGGCAGGTTTTTCATGAGAACTCCCTTCCTGGCCTGCAGAGAGCTCTTTTCTCACTCTGTCTTCCTGTGGCTTTTCCTTCAGTGAATGTGCCCTCCCAGTAGCGCTTCCTCTCCTTATAAGGACATCAGTCCTATTGGATTAAGGCCCCACCCTTATGACCTCATTTAACCTCAATTACCTCTTTAAAGGGCCAACCTCCAAATATAGTCACGTTGAAGACTAAGGTTTCAACACATGAATTTTAGGGGAAACAATTCAGTCTATAACATCAAACATTTCTATGTGGGAGTAGGCAAAGGGATCTTCTCCTCAGGTGTTCTTGGCTTTCTTGTGTCCATCCTCCATTTATAAGCTAATAATAGTTATTATTTTAAGTACTCACTACCTCTCAACTTGGTGTTAAACATTTTACATAGATCAGCAGTTTTCAAAGTGTGGTTCATCACTCCTGGGTGTCCCGAAAACCCTCTCAGGGGGTCTGCAAGGTCAAAATTACTTTATAGTAATACTAAGGCCTTGTTTGCCGTTTGCACAATGCTGACAGCTGCACCACTGTTGCGAAAGCAGTAGTAAGGATTCTGGTGCCCTCCCCAAATTATATGGTCATTCTATTTTTTTACCACCATCCAATTGCAGGAAAAAAAGCCTGTTTGCTTAGGAATGTCCTTGGTGATGCTGTAAAAGTTGTGTTTCATTAAATCCAACTCCTGAGCACACATTCTTTTACCATCCCATGTGATGACATGGAAAGCTCGCAAGCACTTGTGCATGACAGTATGACAGTTGTCGCGGGGAAAGGCCCTCAGGCAGCTGCCTTGTAAGCTGAGCTAGCTGCTTTTCTCACGGAATGCCACTTTTGACTTGAAGGAACCACCAAAGCAAGTCAGACCTGGGAGTTTAGCAGCTTCTTTCCGAAAGTGAACAAAGTGAGACTCACGTCAAGGAAAACAAATGACAGCATTTATTGCCAATGATAAAATTTAGTCTTTCAAGTGAAATTAGAATTTTAGAAAACTTGTTTTGGTTTCTTGGAGCTTGGCAGCTTCTATATACTTAAAGAGTTTTCTGATGAGACTGAAATAATAGCGTTGGGTGTGATTTTTAAAAATATTATATAATAAATGTTGAAAGTACATTTTCCACATGACCAGTGTGTGATGTTTCAAAATTATGTATGAGTAAAAGATCCAATCAAACCAAAAGAATATCAATTAATTGTAATGTAAGAGTGTATGAAAAGTTTATTGATAACAGGTTTAGATTCTACATTGCAAATGACATTTAAGAAAGTGCTACATGTCAAGTTTTGGTGTAGTAGCAAAGAAGAATGTCCATTATCTGAAAGGCCATTAATATCTATGTAAAACCAATTTTTAAATACACTTCAACCAAACAACGTATTGCAACAAACTAAATATAGAAGATACAAAATTTAAGCTGACTTCTATTTATTCAGATAATCAGTGAGACTTAAGTAAAAAGAATGTTATTCTTCTCATTTATGTTTTGTTTCAGCAACTGTGGTAGTTTTTCATAAAAATATTATTAATATTGCAATGAAATGAGTTTATTATTTTTATTTTTAATTAGTTGACATTTAGAATTTTTAAAGACATTAATACAGTGAATATTAATAAACTTACATAAAAATTAATTCTTTGGAATCCTCAGTAATATTTAAGTAAAGGGTCCTGAAACCAAAAGATTTGAGAATTACTAACATACAATAATCAAAACCATCTGAATAGATAGTTGTGTCAGGGTTCTTAGTTGCAGACAACAGTAACCCCATCTAAGCAGCCAGTTTAAGCAGAGAGGAAGTTTTTTAAGGATAACAAGTGGCCCCCCCAAACCTAGATGTTTTCTCTACCATGTTTGTGAAAAGACGGATTCCAGGTCTTCTCACCGAGGAAAAAGCGATGATATATTTTCAACACTAAAAGGGTATTCAATTCAGGTGTCACGTTTCAGGCCCCAAGAATTGGGAGGTAATGTGAAAAAAGGAAAGGACATGTTTGAGCCAATTTCTTCTTTCTTGTGATTGTCAGACATGCAGCTGTCCCAGAAGGAATACCCTGTCAGTAAACTGACGGTGTTCTTCCGCTTGTAATCTCCAAGATACAAAACTGGGGCCTGTGGCGAGTCTGAAATACAGCCACAAAGCTGAGCAACTTCAGAAGTCTGAAGGGGCCATGATGAACTGCTGTTCAGACTTTTACTCTAACTAAAAACTGGCATTGCTGCCAATAAGGGTAATGCCTAAGAAGCATGCCTTTTTCTGTTCTCATAGGTAGAGAGAGAAAAAAACAGTAAGGAAGAACAGATGAAAATAATGTGTCTGTCTTAATTTTTAGGAAAGAGCAGCTGAGTTTCCAGTATCCAATAACCAAAAGGTTCTATTCACCTTTGGTTAAAAGAAATTCTTACCACTCATTTATGGTGTGCCTGGGAAGGCAGGCTCTTTGAGGGCAGGCACTGGTGTGTCTTGCTCATCACTGTACCCCAAGTGTCTAGAATAATAGCTGGCATGTCATAAGGACTCAGTAAATACAAGCTGAAGAAGTGCACTAAGGAGACTTCCTTGCTTTTCTTTTATTCTACAGCCACTCTGCACACTTAATAAGCCCCAATACTTTCAAAATATGTGCCTTTGCATATAAACCACTCTATTCAATACAACCAACTGAGCTTCTACTAACTATCCTGAGCATGGACAAACGGCACGAATCTGCCCTTAAAGAATTCTTCACTGATTAGCATATTTTTGCCAGTGCTTCTCCAACGCTCATGTGCATATGAACCTCTGGGATCTTGTTAAATTGCAGATTCTGCTTCATTCCAGCTGGGGCAGGGCCTGAGAGTCTGCATTTCTAACACACTCCCAGCTGATGCTAATGCTGCTACTGGTATGCAGCACTTTGGAAAAAAAAAAAAGCATTTTAGCACGTCTGATTGTATCACGGCAACAGAGAAGATGGCTCGGTCAGCAAACTGAGCCAGAGTCTGATTCCCTTCCACGCATAGACTTGGCCCTGATCTTACTATCCCCAGGGGTGTTTGAGTCCCAGAGCGTACACCTGCCAGCACAGGTGACCTGAAGGTCATCAGGATGACCTTACACTTCTGCTGCAGTGTGGGAGAGACCAGCTGGTGGGTGCAGTCTGGGTGCTGCAGGAAGGTAAGACATTTACATACTGTGCACCTACAATGGAGTCAAGGTCTCGGAGTGTATCACTTTTCTTTTCCACCCTGGAAACAGTTAAGTACTTTCTCATTGTCACTTCTAGTTGAGACATTTCATAAATCTGCAGGGTAATCATTTAGAATTTAAGTCCTTTCCCACTAAGAAGTGTTCATAGAGGGTATGAAACTTAGCAAAATGCAAAGGATTTTTTTTCCCCACATCACAAATGTGCTTCTTCAGCAACTAACAACTTTCAAATGATCTGTCACACTTTGCATAATTAAATCATGGTCCCAATGGTAGTGAATCACTGCAGGAACAGTTAGACAGAATTAATAGAACATGGAGTACAGAGGGGAAGAATGTCTTGGTTAGTAAATATCTCTTTCATCAGGCTAATTACTCTGTACCAGCGAATGGAGGTAGAAGGAAATAAACTCTCAATTCAGATCCACTAAGAGAATTCAAGGGGGGACCCCCCCAAAATGGAGTTATCTTCTGGAGGGCAGTCCCCTTATTGTACAGGCTTCCCCCACCAGGTAAGTGTTCTAGGACCCCATCTGTATCAGTGTACAAGCTGGCGTTGTTGTGAGAGGCTGCATTCAGCTTCAGTAAATTTTCTTTAAAGACTCTGTCAACATGTTTGCCCATTTCATGATGGGTGATTTACGAGTGCACCTGCCCACACCGCACTGAGTGTTCAGTAGTTTTTGACCAAAAATGGCATGACCCTCACGCCCACACTCCCTATTCACCTGATCTCTCCCCAAGAGACTTTTTTTGTTTCCTCAGATGAAAAAAGTACTCAAAGGGAAACGTTTTGCTGATGTGGAAGAGGTAAAACAAAAAAATGGCAGAAGTGCTAAAAGGCAATAAAATTGACAAGTCCAAAAACTGTTCTGAGCAGTGGAAAAAAGTCTCAATAGGTGTATTGCATCAAATGGAGAGTGCTTTGAAGGTGACTGAAATTTAAACATGTAAGAATACATGCACAATTTTTTATAAATAAAATCTAGGTTTTGGGGGCCCCTCTCTTATTTCCAAAGCACCAATGGGGGTGATCCCTATCCTCAAAGAGCCTGCCATCTTCCGAACAAAAGGCCAACAACAAAATGGAGCTTCCACATGGTGTTAGAAGCACCATCCGAATAACATGATAATTACAGGTTGGTTACCATAAGGGCCATTTGATAGAGTCATTTTAAATAAAAATTTTTATGTCCACTTTGTTCCACTCACCTTGACCACCTAGCAATATGGCTTCCTCATCCCTTAGAACTGCTCTCCCTCCAAGACTCTGATTTCAGATCCAGCTCCCCACCACATCATTATCTCGCTCTACTTCGCCTGCACCCCACTGTCAGTAAGCACCACCAGGACTTGCCATCTGTGCAGACAAGTGTAGCGATTCAGAACACATCGGAACATAGACTCTGGAGCCTGACTCTCTGGGTTTGCGTGACCTTGGGGTAGTCACCTAACTACAGTGTGCCTCAGTTTTCTCACCTACAAAGGGTAATGATAGTACTGTTTCAGGAGGTGGTTGTTAGGATTAAGTAAAATTAGTCATGCATGTAAAGCACCCAGAACAGAAGCTGGCTCCTAAGTGCTTTGAGGTGTTTGCTCACCTCACAATCATCACTCCTTATTCTCACGGTTCATCTCCAGCTGTAGGGCTTCCCTTGCCTCCTGACCCATGACAGCCAGTCTATCATTCCTGCCTTGATGGTGTGCATCCCTGGAGACCCCTGAGGTTGGTCTCCTCCACTCCCACTGCTAAAATGTCAAGCATTGTTAGAGAAAGAGGAAGTCATGGACCCCTCTTGGTGTGTCCGTCAGGCTCACCATGACCCCTGTTCTTTGGAACTGTCCCTAGCACACAGAGGTGGGCTGCCAGCCCTTGTCCCCTGCCTGTAGCTGACTGGTCTAGCAACAGACTCCTGGGCCCATCACTCTCTCTCCAAGGAAGTTGAAATTGGATGGAGGATTTGATTTGAGCCTTATTAATGGCAGAACTTTAGAGAGAGGGTCTGTGATCTCTTCAGGCTCAGGCCCCCTAGCATTCCCTGGTTCCCTCACGTCTCTTGACTTCTAGCAAGATACCCTTTCCAACAAATTCTTCCTTTCTTACATGCTGGCCAGAGTGCATGTCTACCTTCCACAAACCAAGGGAACCTCAAGAAACAATTACTATGAGGTCTTCTACAAAGTTTTGCTACTTAATCTCAGATTGTCCATCACTATAGCTTAGCAGTTATTTATTCTTTTTTTTTTTTTTTTTTTGACTCCTTGGGCAATTGTCCACAGCAGCAGCTGTTTCAAATGTTCTCCACTTGGGACTCAATCAACCATCCCCTATGCCCTAGTGCGGGGGTTCCCAACTCTGGCTGCACATTGGAATCACTCAGGGAAAGTAAAAAATACCGATGCCCGGGTCCCACGCTCAGTGGTTCTGATGTAATGGGTTGGACGGCAGCCCGGGTTATTCTGATGGGCACCCAGGCTTGAGAACCACCCCAAGCCAAACCAAGTCCCCATACAAGCTCCTTCAACAGACTTTGCTTACTGCAACAATGTTCACTTTCTCTAGTCCTTTTTCCCTTCCTTGCGGGTTTAGAGGACGGCAAGTACCTACCCTAAGCCGAGGCCTCCACTGGCAGAGATGGCTCCAGCCGAGTTCCCTATAGGAGCGGTCTACAGCCTAAAGGTTCCACTAGGTGCTAACCCAAATGAGAAGACTAAAGAATGCACTTATCTTCCTTGGCATCACATGTCTTAATCATTGCAATTAAGAGTTTTCAATGAGTGGAAAATGCGTAATAATAACAACAACAGCAAACACGTCATCGAGCACTCACTACAGTCATACCGGGCACTGTACTGTGCACTTTTCACATGCACGTGTATTCTCTACTGCTCACAACCACCCGATGAGGAGCTGGGTTGTGATTCGGCAAATGAAGAAACTGAGGCACGGAAAGCTTCGGGAAGTTGCTCAAGGACAGCCAGCTGGGACCTCGTTAGTGCAGCTGGAACTCAAGGAGATTAATAATAAACATTTAGTAACATTTCCATTTAAGAAACATATACATGGATGTTTTGTTCTGCCTTAAATAGTTCTCTACATATGGTTAACTCCGAGTTTGATTTTTTAAATGGCAGTCTGACTAGAATTTTAAAATTCAGACAAAAACTAAACAGCTGCTGTCCCTTAGCCTACAATCACTTATTCCTGTAGTAATAGCCTTTTTTTTAATGAGAAAGAGAACGTGAGAGGGTAATTGACAGCATTTGATAGTCTGTGTGAAGGCCAACAACTGTCTAATCTAACCATGTCATATGCTAATATTGATTAAATTTAGTGCTGAGATTTTTCAGCAAATAAAAAAAACAAACCCAAAACTTCATTCTCTTCGTATCAGCCTAGAAGGGGCCGTTTACGGCAATCTCGCAGTTTGTGATTGCCCGCTGATAGAGAGACACCGTGCAATACAGTTGCTCTCGCTGAGTATTCTCCGCGTTCCTTACGAAATTACGTGTTACTCTGCCGAGCCAGGCTGTACGCGCTGGTGAGCTGACAGCAGAGTCACCAGCAGGCCACCGCCACTCCCACCGTCATAACTGGCTCACCCCAGCGACAGACAAGCCCACGCTACCACCCTGGCTACAAAAGGCAATTGACTGCTGCTCAATTAAGCAGAAATGAGACTGTCACTTACCGAGGTGGAGACGTGAGAATTGCCTTATCTGGTCCTCAATAGCAATTTGGGTTTTTGGAAGTTATTTTACAGTTGTAATTACAAAGGGAAATGAAGTCTGCTTTGTGATGTTACCAGGTGCTCTTCCTTCCATTATAACCTTGATGAACAGCCCCCGAGAGTAAACTTGCTGGCTGGTCCTGGTCCGCTGACTGATTTTATTACGCAAATGCAGGATTGAAAAACCCCCATTCAACTGGGGCAGCATCTTCAGACCTGGGGAGGCGGTGGGCGGTTCTCACTCAAACCTTTAGGTGAATGATTAAAAAAAAATCTTTAAAGTCAACAAAATCCTTTCAGACCAAGAAAACCACCTCCCAATCTAGACTTTTTATTTTAAAATTAGAGTTCGTGAAATGGGATCAACATATTGCTAAGAGCTGAACTCTTCCAAGGACTTGTTTCCAGTCCCAGGGAGTCGCTGGCGACAAATGCAAGCTTCCCCAGCTGGCGTCAGGGAGAGCGGGCTCCTCAAGAGCGCTCTGCTTCTAATTTCTCACAGTCAGACTTCAGGGTAAGACCCTCCACTCAATGGAGTTTTCTAAAACGGAATCGCTCCTAAGGAGGCCTAGAGAGAATAACACCACAGAAGCAGACCAGAGCAGAGTCGTGGGCTCCTAGAATGTTGGAAGGGACTCCTGTTGTCTAGTTCCCTGTTTGACAGTGTAAGGGGCTGAGGCCTAGGAGGCAGAGTGACTGACTGCCCAGGCCATTGGGTCAGTTTGTTGCAGGGCCAGAGAGAAAAGCAAGTCTCTGTCTCAGCTCAGGGGCCAGTGGAATCCAATGCAGAAATCAAAACTTACTCCTTACTGACACACAGGGGCTTGCGCAGCACTTAACCATTTCTCAGAAAGAGCATTAGCTACCAGCACTTGGCTGTTGTAAACAGCTGCCATGAACACCGGGGTGCCCAGGTTCTTTTGAACTGGTGTTTCAGGGTTCTTAGGGCATAATCCCAGCAGTGGAACTGCTGGGTCAAAAGGCAGTACCGTCTTTGGTTTTTTGAGGAAATTCCATCTATAAGTGGAACCTAACCAATAAAACAAACAAGTGAGCAAAATATAACCAGAGACATTGTAATAAAGAACAAACTGACAGTAACCAGAGGGGTGGGGCGGGGGGGATAACTTGGGAAAGAAGGGGAAGGCTCTGCAAGGAACATGAATAAAGGACCCATGGACAAAGCCAAAGAAGGGTAGGACTGAGGGTGGGAGATGGGGGTGGGTGGGCAGGGGGGAGTGGTGGTGGGAAAGTGGAGACAACTGTACTTGAACAACACTTTAAAAAAAAAGATCATTGGCTAATGGTTGAATGGTCAGGCCTTTCCCTCTTGAAGGGGGCATCACTGTCATGTCTATATTAAAGAGGCCACCAATGATATGACATTTATTAAGCATGTGCCATCTGTCAGGTGCTGCCCCGATCAGTACGCTTTCTGACGGGATTACCGTCTCCCTCCCCACATAAATGAGGAGTGGGATCCTTTCATACCCGTCTGCCTAAAAAGTTTCCTCTACATCTCAGACACAACAATGGACGTAACCAATGAATCTTTGTCTCCCAAGTATTTCAGAAACTCTACACCTCTGGTGGCCTGAGCAAGAAACCACTTGCAATGAACTGGGTTGGTGTGCTAAGAGCTAACCTTCTGACCTTTGCAATAAACAAATAGTAAAGTTGTCTTTTGCTAGTCAGTACAAAACTCCCTCTTGCTGCTCTAAAAACCATTTGGAATCGGGCCAGCTTACATATCTGTTGGATGTTTAAGAAATAGATTAAGAGGTCAGCAGGGAAAAGGAGACATCTCCAGATGTTGTCTAAATGGAAAATGGTAAGAAGAAAGGAGTTGGGGGGTGAGGTGGGGGTAGTTACGGTGAAAGAAGGGGCTAATCAAGGCCACAGAACCAGAGGAGCCCAGAGTCACCAGGTGAGGGAGCCTGTGATGGTTAAGATTTGTTCAATTGAGAGGAGCAGGAAACTCAAGTCAAAGGGATTTGGCTATAGTAGGCAGTGCTTCCTACACTTCCAAGTGCACAGTAATCACCTTGGGCTCTTATTAAAAGGTGGATTCTGACCCAGTGAGTCTAGGGTGAGGCCTGAGATTCCACGTTTCTAGCAAGCTCCCAGGTAATGCTGATGCTGCTGCTCTTCAGACTTCACTCATGAGAGTATTTCAGGGGCCACGTCCCTCACAAGGCGACTGCAGGGACAAGCTGTCCTCAAGAATCCAGTTTCTTTCTGCTTCTCTGCACTGCTGGCTATGGCTTTGGCTGGAGTCAAAGGATGCTTCATCTAGTGCTCATGTAATAGCTTCCAGGACCTCTTTGTTCTCATTCAGCAAGTGAGAGATTGCCAAGCAAATCTCAGAAAATCAACCCTATTGGACCAGCTCAGGTCACATGCCCAACCATAAGCCAATGGGATATATGAAATTTGCTTAAGCCCATCAGGCCCCACCTCTCAAGTTGGGTGAAGTAGGAGGTTCCCCTAAAGCGCCAGGACTCCATGGGCAAGAAGTGGCTAACAAAACACTGAGTACTAGAGGAGGAGGCGTGGAAGAATGGACACTTGGTAGCCAAACAACAGAGCCTTTTGCCACGAAAGTTAGTGAAGGTGTGGGCTGGCTCTGCATTCTTCCCAATCTTGGGTCCTTTGATGGCCTGAAGCTTTTCCTCTGTATTGCAAGGTCATACTGAGAACCTCACATTCACAAAGGGTTCTGCCAATGTCTCCACTATACACGTGCACACACACACACATAATCCATTAAGCAAAGGAGGTAAGACAGAGATGGGGCATTCATGTTTCACGAGTGAAGTGTGTTTTCTGGTCTCCCTTTTCTTTTCTATGCTATGTGCACCCTTCCTTGCCCCTACCATTTGTACTACACTGCTTCAAGAGCCACATGTGTTTTGGGGGAACCCAGTAAAACGTACCTATCCTGTGTTTCACTTTCCAACGTGACAACTAGTTGAACTAAGAAACTGCTTGACACCATAAGTGCCCAACAATGAAATGTGTCCCTCCCAGAGGGACCATGCTTAGGTTTTTAACTGGTGTCCCCTGGAGTCTCAGGACCTTGAGTTAAAAGAACTGAGCCCACTTTAGGCATCATGACAGGCCCCTGGGAGATGACATTTTGGGACAAATGAGCTGTTTATTGCGAGGGTCAGGGGCTTTTTGGAGCCCCTTAGGCCACAGTATATGGGTAGCCATGTACTCTCACCCAGAGCAAATGCTAGCCCAAGACCAGTGGGAAACTGAACTTCCAGGTTAAATGCTATTTCTCACTGTATTCCCTCACTGTAGCACACATACCACCACCACCATCACCATAACATAAAAAACATGTTGCTTACGTCTCCATTTAGAACTTATTTCACCCGGCCAAGATGGAGGCATAGGTAGAAACCCTCCACTTCCTCTCACAACCAAAAGAAGGATAACAACCAATCTAAAATCAATAAACAAGCAGAAGTACCAGAAAATCAAACTGCAGGGAACTTCGACAACCATGGAATCAAAGAAATAGTCGAACAGAACAACCAGACCTGTAAGGCGGTGGACGGAGAGAACCCTCTGGGAGGCAGCAGACCATGTGGCAGGCTGCAAGGGAGGGGCTGACTTAAGCGGAAACTGAGACTCAGAGGTGGCTGTGGACTGTGGAACTTGCCCTGGTGAAAGAAACTTCCAGTCTCGCAGGGGAGTTTGTTGGAAAGTGCGCTAGAGCCAAGCAGATAAGCTGCACTGTTCCCTCTCGGGCCCCTCCTCGACAGGCAGCATGCAGCGCAGCAAGGGTTGCCCTGCAGGGGGTGGAAACCTAAGGCCCTGCCCCCTTACAACTTAACAGATGCCCTGAAAAAGAAATAGTGCCAAAATGAAAGAACAGAGCAGTACTTCAGAAAGAGAGCTAAGGGATGAGGAGATAGCCAACCTATCTGATGGAGAATTTAAAGCCCTGGTAATCAAAATGCTCACAGAACTGATTGAGCTTGGTCGAAAAATGAAAGAACAAATGAAAGATACCCAAAATGAAATAAAGCGAAATATTCAGGAAACCAACAGTGACAGGAAGGAAACCAGGACTCAAATCAACGATCTGGAACAAAAGGAAGAAATAAACACCCATTGGGAACAGAATGAAGAAACAAGAATTCAAAAAATTGAAGAGAGACTTTTGAACCTCTGGGACCACTTGAAACATTCCAACATCTGAATTATAGGGGTGCCAAAAAGAGAACAACAGCAAGAAATTGAAAACATATTTGAACAAATAATGAAGGAAAACTTCCCCAATCTGGTGAAGGAAATAGACTTCCAGGAAGTCCAGGAAGCCCAGAGAGTCCCAAAGAAGTTGGACCCAAGGAGGAACACACCAGGGCACATCATCATTAAGTTACCCAAGATTAAAGATGAAGCAAATCTTAAAAGCAACAAGAGGAAAGGAAAGAGAGGTGACCATAAGGCTATTGGCTGATTTCTCAAAAGAAACCTTATAGGCAAGAAAGGGCTGGAAAGAAGTATTTGAAGTCATGAAAGGCAATGACCCACATCCAAGATTACTCTACCCAGCAAAGTTATCACTTAGAATGGAAGGGCAGATAAAGTGCTTCCCATATAAGGTCAAGTTAAAGGAGTTCATCACCACCAAGCCATTATTATATGAAATGTTATCTAAGAAACAGAAGATCAAAACTATGAACAGTAAAATGACAACAAACTCACAACTGTCAACAAATAAACCTAAAAAAGAAAAACAATGAAAACAGAAACTAAGCAAACAATAGAACAGGAACAGAATCAGAGAAATGGAGATCACATGGAGGGTTTTCAGTGGGGAGGGGGAAAGGAGGATGGGGGGGAAGGTACAGGGAAGAAGAAGCATAATTGGTAGGCACTAAATAGAGAGAGATCAAAAATGGTATAGGAAACAGAGAACTTAAAGAACTTATATGTTTAACCCAGGGACATGAACTAAGGGGGGAAATGCTGGAGGGCTGGGGGGTACAGAGGGGAGGGAAGATAAGGGGGAAAAATTGGGAAAACTGAAATAGCATAATCAATAAAATATACTTTAAAAAAAGAACTTGTTTCACTCCAACTGCTGCTGTGTTTGTTTCTCTCAACCACATTGCAAGTTCCTTACAGGCAGAACATTCACGGTGCAAGCATGTTAATTGGTACAGGTACCTGGTACAGGTACAGATGTTAAATACACATGTGTAGCAAGTGGAATTGAAGCCGTGAGGGCAGTCACGAACGCACACCAAGACTGTCGCAAAGACTACCCCCTCCTTCACTGAGATGCTCTACAATAAGTGTAACTAAGAATACCACCAATGATTCACTTCAATTGTTTTTGAAATCAAAAGATACTAGTAGAAAGAGTGATCCTTTCCAGCCCGCAAGAATTATACTCCAAAAGGGGGAAAGCAATAATAGAATCATGGATTGAAAGCTAATCATATCTAAATATTGCCCCCACGTTTGTAACACCTTTCCCAAAAAAAGGAGTGGAGGGAGGGAGACAGGAAGAGAGAGAAAGGAAAGGAAGGAGAGAGGAAAGGAGAAGTGAAGGAGGGGGCGAGAAATGGCTAGGCAGGATGAATACTCTGGCTGCTGAGCAACGGGATTGAATACTAAGCTATTTTCTCCTGCGTAGGTCCTTATCAGATAAAATCAAAATGAAGAGAGTCTTTTGAGGATTACACAGTATTGTTTGTCTATTCCATTCAATCTCCATTTGGGAAATGGCCAAGGCAAACAGCCACATCAGGAGTGGGACAGTGCCAGGCCTCCCAGCGGAGGCAGCAGCGCCATCCCTGAGATTTTGCTGGTAGTCGCTGCCATTTACTCCGACACAGGATCACTCCGTTTCGCGCCCAGGGGAACCCGCTGCCAAGCGGGCATTAGAATGATCTTTGCTTCCACGGTCATCTGGCCCACTGTTCAGTTTTCACCAAAACTGGCAGGAAAACGATCTAGATTTCCATTTTCAAATGCGTTAACTTTGGTTTAACGCTGGTTTAAATGCTTCAATATTGGGCCTATAAGAGAATAGTTTTAGGAATAGGCTGAGATTGTAAAACTTTTTAGAATCTGCTTTCTAAATTGTAAAAACTGCTGTTTTGCTCAGAGAACCACAGAAGATAATTTTCCATTTCTTAGATCTGGCTGAGGAAGTAAAAAGAGTGAGAGAAGGAGATATTTTTCACTTTCTTTCCCTAGAATGGGCAGTATTATATTACAAAAAAAAAAAATACATAGGAGATCAGATGAGACCGTTAGTGTCTGCCCTGCTGGCAAGAGGTCTAGCTGGGGCCCAGGGTCAGAACACCAACACATGGCTTCTCCACCTGGCCCGGGCTTCCCCAAAACAGGCATGTGGGTTCCGAGGGCAAATGTCCTGACAAGGACTGAGTTGGAAACTATACCTTTCTCTGACCTACCCTCAAAAGTCTTCCACCATACTCCTTCGGTTAAGATAGTCACACCAAGATTCTGGATCAGGAAACACGGACCACAATCTCCTGGTGGAAAAGCACCAGGCACATGGTAAAAAGAACCAATGCCATGGGCTAAACATACAGACATGGCCATCCCTGGGAGACACAGCCTGCCAGTACCATCCGACGGGGAGAGGCCACTGCTAGTAATAGCATCGATGCTGGGAAGGTCTGTTAGACATGGTGACTGGCATGCGTCTTTTGTCAAATCCTGGACCAGCCCTGTGCAAATCACTGAAATAGCTAGGGCTTATCTTCAAAGGTGTTTCCGCTCCCGAAGCCGCCTACATCGGTACTCGATTACAGCTTCCTTCCCTCCCTCGGACACAATGCCTCCTGGGTGCCCAGGCCCCTAACTTTTCTACTCCTCCGCCTCCCATGGACACTTGTCCTCGGATGTCCCACTCCACGAAGGCCCCAAGAGGTTTCACTTTTAAAGGATTGAATCTGTAGATCAATTTGGGGGATAGATAACTATGTGGATAAACCCACAGACATAATAATGAGCAAAATAAGCCATCATAAATAGTACACACCATGTAATTCCATCTGCATAGAGTTCAAAAACTGGTAAAACGCACCTGTTGTCTTAAAAGTCAGTATTTCCCTTTAGAATATCAGGTAATAACTGGGAAGATGCACGTGGGCACCTCCGAGATTCTGGTAACATTCTCTTTCTCTAACAGGACACTAGTTACATAGGTGAGCTCATTCTGGGAAAATCCATTGAATTGCCAATTTGCAGTTTGTGCATTTTCCTGAATGTTATGCTTGAATAAACTCTTAAAAAGAAGGAAAACTGTGTTCCTGAGAAAATGTGTTAATTACTAAATACTCAGTATTACCAGCATGTTCTCTGCATATGATCCATTTCTCATTACTGTATTAAGGTGCTTTTTTTCTTCGCATTAAATACTTCCTTGTGCATATTTTATATGGTAAATCTAAAATTGCACCTAATAATTGGTCAATAGCATAACTTGATTGTTCCTTCACTCCGCAGTAGAGACACCTTGGCAGGTAACAGGATCTGAGTTCCCGAGGGCTATAAGACTTTAAAATCTACGCCTCGCCCCTTAATGCCACATTGCTGAATACAATGCTCAGATGAAGAAATGCCCCAGCTAACATTGCTGTATCTGCCCCTTAGGAATTCACTGTAAAAGGGTTTCACTGTACTTTGTAAAGCAGTTTGGATTCTTCACGATGAAAGGTTCTATATAAAGAACGTAATGTAATGGACTTGGCTTCCAACTTCTTTCTTTTAAGCTTTAACAGAAACATGAGTCTACTATATTAGCATCATAAACCAATAGGTGCCATATAAGTGCTGAATAGAAATATTCTGAGTGAAGAAAATTGCAAATATAGCCATGTACTAACTTTACCTAATATTATGCAAATGAGGATTAATAAAGCAATTACACTTATTAAAATAATAATAGTAATAATAATGCTACTTTCTTCTGCATTCTTCCAAGTCCCTTGGCACCCACTGACTTAGTTATTTGGTGTGTGGCTGCCACCGAAATCCCAAGCCTATTAAATGCAGACTCCTATGAGATGCCTCTTTGGAAGGAAACAGTTCTCTGAATTCGTACCAAACAAAAGCTTCCAGAAAGCTAGGCGGGTGGGGACAAAAGAAGCCCCTGTCACACACAAGATTCCCTAGATGCTTCGAAAGAGTCCATGACACTTGAAACAATACTCCCACGCCCTAGAAAGTGTGTAACACTGCCCAGAGTGACAGTGATGTTTCTCAGCATTTTTTGAGACGAGATGCTTCAGCACGTCCCTACATTATGATCATCTCTGAAGAGTTACTGGTGGTCGTGATAGCCCAGAAACACCCAGTGCTCTCCCTACATGGAGCTTAAAAGTTATTAGAACACTTTCTGGTGAGAGGTATGCCAACGTAAGTCCTTGTTGTCTTATTGTTCTTTCTTCATGACATCTTTGGGGACTGAGAGGTGATTCCCACTTCTATAGGTGCTGCAGCTCAGACAAAATGTTTTTGCGGGTCTTCAAGTTCAGATTTACAGAGAAATGTATTAAATCTGTAACTACTAGTTTTACATGTACGACAGATGAACTATTCTACTGAGTGGGGAAAAATGAAATTCTGTCTTGACCTCTCACTTTTGGGTGGAGCCCAGGAAGGCTCTCGCTAGAAGCCACCAGTTTCCTTGTAGCTGCAGCCCTCCGTACCAAATGATGTAAACCACCAATCTTTTTGTAGAAAGTTCCAAAATTTCACTTTGGATAGACACCACTGCTAAAATGGAGGTGGCGAGAGACCGCCCAGTCTGGAGAGGATGCGAAAGAGGATGGTGAGCAGCTGCTCCGGCTGACTGAAGACGAGGCCAGGCTCAGCCCCAATGCGAGGGTGGGCTTGTGCACCTGTGGAAGGGACCTAAGTGAAATGTGCAAGGGATTTTACAAGGAATGGCATATTCTGCGCAAGAATATCCTTGTCTTAAGCATGGTCTGGTGGGTTCCGAAGCTCTTTTTGGTATGGAACACTTTGTTCAAAGAAATCTTAACATGAAACCCCAAATAGAAAACAAATAAAGGCCATCCAAGGGGGTCCTCAGAGGTCTGTTATCACTGCTCTAATCTAGTGACGTCCATGCGGTGAGGTGATTGTTAGTTAGATCCACACAATCTTCGGTGACATCTTCATGACTGAGATGGGACCTGAATCAGGCTTTGCATGGCCGGTAGGCTTTGCCTGGGTGATGTGTCTCTCAGGGTTCAATGCAGGAAAAAGAAACCACTCCAAGCATGTCAAGCAGAAAGGGATGAAACACAGGAAATTAGGTGCCTTCCAAGATCACTGGAAGGGCTGGAGGTATAAGCCAGGGGGTTCTTTTGGCAGGATGTTTGGTTTCAAGGTCACCAGTACAGAGGTCAGGAAACTGTCAGAAACTCTACTGCCACCGCTGTGTCTGCTCCACAGCCACCGCACACGCTCCTGCTGGTGGAGCTGGGCTGCTGCAGCCACACCCGTCAGGGCATGCTTGCCAGGCAGCAGCGCTGCGGGAAGAGAGCCTCTGCTCCTCCGGTTTCTAATCTTCATGCAAGAGCATCTCCCTGCAGAGCCTAAGCTGTGTCCAGGACCACAGCCTCAAAGGGGGCTGGGAATGGAGCTTTTAGCTTTCCAGCTCCGTGACACAAGAAGGAACCTGGAGGAAGCTGACTGTGCCTAGTCCAGAGAATCAGGGGAGAAACAATGTTTGGGAAGAGCCTGGTAGAGGTGGAGCTAATACCCACTGGAGGATGAATTCAGGGTCAAGCAGAAGCTGCAGTTGGGCTGTGAAGTCACTAAGAAGCTCCGGTAGCCTTGAATGGATAAATGGAGGGCCAGGCATCGCCTCCCCCAGAAAGGTTTAAGAATAGCTTGAGCAGTCTTCTTTAAGGATGATTTGAGATGCATTCTTTTCTTTCTTCCCTATTTTTATAACATAAGTAATCTAAGTTTGTTGTAAAAATATTAGAAAATACATTAACTACCCCAGCAATAAAAGTCACTCACAATCCCACCATCTGGAGATGGAAATAATCATGTATTGTTGAATCTCTTTCCAGGTACTCCAGGGATTTTTTTTTTACTATAATAGCATGGTTTCCAACTTTTTCTTTACTTAAGAGCAACTTTCCTCATAGCAAGTGTCCATCTAGTGGCATTACCGATGTCTTAGCGGCCAGAGTCAACAGTATTCTGCTACAGGGATGCCTCCTGTTTTATCTAACAAATATTTTATTTAAAGCTCCTCCTTGCTGGACGTTCCAGTATTATAGAGTAATAGCAATGGAATGAATAGAAAACGCAATATTTCAGAGGAGATTTGAAGTGCTCAATGCTAAAAGCAAAATTGCCCATGAAACGGGAGGACGCAGCAAAGCTCGCGTGTTAAAAGGGGAAGGGACTGAGGGGCCACCCTCCACCCTCCACCTCATTCAACAAGCGGCAATCAAGGCCACATTCATGCTTTCTTACCCCAAACTCTCCTGTCCTCATTCCCTGTCTTTCTTCAATCTGTCCTAAGGTTGGTGAACAACTCATGTTAAGACTCAAATCTAAATAGCAACTAATAGAAAATAGGACCGAAAGAACGAGGTCAACAGAAATTCTTTACTACAGTCCATTTCCCCGAAATTTTATGGAGAGGCTTTTCTGTAGCTAACACAGGGTTTGTGGGGGAGGGGCTGTGAAATAATCAGCTACAGACCCTACCATCAAAGCACCTGCTGTCGACAAAGATGAGAAGGAACCTCTCTATCCCACGGAGGCTCCTGCTTGTCCTTCCTGTGGAACCGACCCCTGGTCCCAGGCACTTTCATCCATAATCCCTTCATCTCTTGGGTTCCGGTTGTGAAAAAGCAGGCGAGTGAGAAAGAACTGGATATGGTTTTATATTTTCTAGAACAGGAACATTTAAGACAAGCTCTCTAATAATTTTCTTGTCTAGACATCCTCATCTTTTTATTCTTTAGGTAAGGGAATAGGCGGTCACCCCTTGCGGTTTGTAGCCACAGTTCATTACCAGAGGAACGCCTGGTTTTGAAATGGTGTTAACACTGAAATCCTCCTCTTTCTTGTTGAGGTTTCCTCGTCTCCTCTCCACATATTGATCACACATTGCATGTTTCAAAGTGTTCAGTTAATCATTCCATTTTTTTTTCCCCAAGAGAGTAGCTAACTCTTAATATGCTGCAGGTTTCCTATACTTCTTTTGCCTTAAAAAAATACCTTGAAAGAGTAAATCCGCCAATATAAGAACCTACCGGACCAAAAAGCCACCCTACAACTTCTCTCAAACAGAGCTGGAGCGTAAACAGAGAAAACGTGGCAATAACAGTCATACACTGTCTCGGGGTCCCTGCACCCCACAGGTCGACTGATCCAGCTCCAGTGGGAAGGAAGCCTCAGCTGGTCGCTCAGCCCTGGACACTTGACCCACACCTTCTGAGATCTCAGCTGGATACATTTGCAGCTGTTTGGGGATTACAAATTCCAAGCGTGGTTTAAGATCTGGTCATTTTGCCCTGCTGTACTTGTATTCTTCCTGTTCGATAATTTGTAGCTTTTAATTTGTCTGGTTAGAGGAATAGCTCTTAGCAGATGGTTGTAATCAGTCCCCTGGGTGAGCCTTGCAGGGAAGTTGGATGAGAGACTCCAGCAAGGATCAAGGATTCCGTGACTCACTCAGCTGGATCCCAGGCCAGGAGTGAGGGTGCTGATTGCTTCCAACCTGTTCTTCAGAGAGTCGTAAATGTCACTGGTCTTTCTTCACATGGTAGGGATGCAGTCATATAAGAGAATGTGCAAAATAGTATGTGCTAAAAATGTATTCGCAGGATCCAAACTCATGCTTAGAATTAAGTTGTTGAATCCAGTCCAATTGTTATTCTTTTTATGTTCAAGTTTTAGTAACAGGATGTTTTCAAATAGTTTACATTTCTCCTGGGATATATTCCCTAACCAAATGTCATACCAGAGTTAGCTGGGAGTTATTCGGATTTGCTCAATTCTTGTTGCTTCTGGCCCCAAGATTTAAGCCATTTCTGCAAGCAGAATCCTGCATTGAATATAGTGGGCTCTTCTTGTCTGTCCTGAAGGAGAAAAATTATTAGATCAGTGGGAATTTTGCAGAGACTATTATTAAATCCTTGGACATTAAAAATGTTAGGTATTTGGCATCCACACATGATAGAAAAAAATTGCAACTGGCATTCAAAACATAGCTGATGATAAAGTTAATGCTGATACAGATGCTTCTTGACTTATGATGGGGTAGCATCCAGATAAACACATCCCAAGTTGAAAATATTGTTAAGCTGCAACACACTGAATACACGTAACCTACAGAACATTGTAGCTTTGCCTCGCCTACCTTAAACCTGTTCAGAACACTTACATTAGCTTCCGCTTGGGCACAGTCATTTTGCTGCTGCCAGCCAGCATCAAAGATAGTACTGAACCACATACTGCTCATCCAAAAAAAGATCAGAATTCAGAATCTGAAGTATGGCTTCTACTGAATGCATATCACTTTCATACCATCAGAAAATTGGAAGATCAAACCCTTCTGAGTCAAGGACCCTGTGTATTTGTTGTTTTTTTAAATATTATTTTATGTAATGCTAGTCTCTAAGGAAATTATATTTATTAGGCCTTTATCTTTTTCCTCTAAAACCTTTTACTGTACTCCAAAATATCTTCTTTTTCTGTTCTAGTTAAAGAGTAGATCTTTACTATGGAATATCTGGAAAACAAAGAACATATAAAGAAAATTTTGAAGTACCTATGATTCTTCAGTCCTGGGGGCTTCATTGTTTAAAAGACGGTCAGTGATGAACATTCTTTGACATTTTATAAAACTCATTTTTTTCTGAATTAAAAACTTTCCGGTTTAAACTGTGATTCATTCTTCTGACAGAAATCTAGCTTCAGGGCTCCCTTGCGGCCACAAATCAAGTGTTCTAGGACAACTCCTGGTTCCAGGGTGGCTCCCGGTTCCAGGGTGGCTCCTGGTTCCAGGGTGGCTCCTAGTTCTACAGCAACTCCTCTTCAGGTAAGTGGACAAGATAGGGGCAAGAGGTGGTTTACCATGGTTTATCTCTTTGGGGCCTTGGTTAAATGACTATTTCCTTTTAATGTAATATTCTGTGAATAAAATCTAGAACCATGCATACAATTGAGGGGATCCCATAGGATAATGAGACATATTCAACAAGTACCAGTCTGGCTGCAAGGGAGTCTGGAGAAGTGAGTATTTGGAGTTGACCGTTTCGCTGCTCTGGACAGAACGGTGTTTCTGAAGTTGGGGCAGAGAGAGAGTAGATATCTAGTGGGCAGCTGACAGAGTCCGCTGGGGACATGACACTCACAGAGCCAGTTGGGGCAACTCTGAGACACTAAGCAAGGGGTTTTAACCCTGTATCCCATGAGCTTTGAGCTGAGTAGACTTATTAGTCCCACTTTTCCATATATGCAAACCCAAAAGCCAATTGAAAAGATAGTTGTGTTTTAGAACTATTCAATACAAATAGTAAAAAATAAAGTAATATTCCTTGAACAGGGCACATGCAGTCTTTACTGAACACGTCATGGAGATGTATTTATGGCTGAATTCACCTCCTGTCTCCAGGAGACCTTTTAAAGCCAGCAAACTCTTTCCAGGTACAACTAGGCTAAGAACATTTATTCTAGAACCAGTCATCTTTCACACAAGCAATTTCTAAACTTGATTCTGCTGGTTTGTGTATCTAGAGGACTTTAAATTTGTAGAGCATCATTTAACGGGCTTCAAATATATCTTGATTCTGAAATTCTCTCCAAAGCTACATTTCTGGGACTTTTTCTTAGGCTTACATCTTCCCATCTCAATTTGAAAGCAAAGGTACTCTCCAGCTAATATACCACCTTGAACTCACTCTAAGCCAAGAACTTGCTAATTATCCACCACCTCCCCATTCTTCACCTTGTCTTTCCTCCTATTTACCACTTCTATTCGCTCATTCTAGCTAAGAGACTGGGAGAAGTGTCTAGTAGCGTGGAGACTTTATCTGGATCAGTAGCTGTCACCACACAGTTTTGTTTTACAGCAGCCTTGCCCTTCCTTGCTCTTTTCTGTGAGGGAGTGGCTAATTGCCCAGAACGTCTAAGATCTGGGGTTTAAAACCACCGTCTCTAAGCTGTACCTATTACCGGATGAGAAAACTACACTTGGCGGAGGTGTGTATGGCTGCTTTGAGGGCAGAGGACGTTAATTTGCAACCACTGCTGCACAGAATGAAGGAAAGGCAACTGCTGTCCTCCTGGGAGAAGCCACTTAGGCAAGAAAATAAATAAGAGGATTTTGATTATATTAGAAACTCTTAGGCTTGTGCCCAGGGACGCTCCATCTTTAAACTCTTGTCGTTTCCTGTTTACACAAAAATTATAATGGAAGAAAAAAGGCTCGTAGTTCTCTGTACAAGCATTTCACATTTACATATGTTTCCATGTTCTATCGGGGTAATGCAAGCCACAAGTTGCATTCTCTCATCTCATTAAATGAGATAACAAAAGTAAAGGGCCCAGTATGGTCCCTAGCACATAGTAGGCCACCTAGAAATGTCCTTTTTCTTTCTCCGTCTCTCTTGCTTTATACCTTATTGCCCTTGCTTCTTGTCAGAAATCACACTGGAAGGGAGCTCAGTCCCGCATGCCCACGCTGGTTGGTCAGAACCAATGAACACAATGCCCTACGGCTGACGTCAAGCGCTCCCAGAGCATGCCCGTGGCTCCTCATTGTTTGGTGCAAGGTTCTTCACCGTTGGGTGCCGGGAAGCCATGTTCACACAGTTTGCTCTTCCCCCTCCTATTACAATTACCTCAACAGATGGAGCATTGGTCTATTCGAGGGAGAGATAATGAACGTAAATAACTGTAATAATAATACTGTATGCCAGGTACTAGATGATAATACTGTAATAATAATAATAATAATTATTCATACAGCTAATAACTATTGAGCACTTATTATACACCAAATACTGTGCTGTTTGTACAGCCTCAATATATTTACTCACTGAGTGGGCCCAAAGAAGCAGGCTTTAATCTAAAAACATCTTTATGTCTCTCCTTCAAACACGATCTGTCAAAAATGGGATGATGTTGGATACCTTTCTCTCCTGCTCACTTTCAATTATTTCAGATATGACCAAGTCCGGTCCACACTAAAACAGAAGTCTAGACTCAGACCAGATTTAAATCTGCCTGGACCCTTAGTGGCTTCCCAGTTGCCATCTGCAATTCCCCTGAAGACCAGCTGCACCTGACTTCAGGGGCTGCCCCCGGAATTGCTCAACACCCTCTCTTTATTTGAGCGGCCCGGCAATCTCCAACAGCCCTCCCTCTCCTCGACTAGAAGAAGATGGGCAATAAATTCTCAGCAGAGCTTTTGAGAAACAAGACACTCTGGCTGCAGCAACCTCGCTGGCCACCACCCAACCGCTCTGGCAGGACCTGGCTGCGCTTCCCTACCTTTCTCCCTTGGAAAGCTCATGTGTTGGGCCGTTGTGACTTTTTAAATTAACATCTTCCTGTGAAGGAGGCAGCAAGAGTAGGGGAAAGGGAATGCTACCGAGGAGGGTATTTTCGGGGAAAGTCTCACCCTGGATCACGAGAGGGGTTCTGCCCTCTCACCTCCAGGGAGGTGGGACTATGGGGCAAATTTAGTATGTAAGCGCCCTAAAGTTCAGTGAATCTCTCATCTCCTTTTTGTCTGCTGGGGCCAAGGTTGCTGGATCTCTTAGGGCTGGGTAATGTCTTGTTCTGCTCTTTCAAATGTGGTGTTCCTTATCACCTAATGTCTCTATTTTGGAGATTTGGTTAAAAGCTGAGACAACAGGATTAGTTCTCTCCCACATTCTAGCGCACAAATATTATCTAACTTAATCCTCAGAACAGCCCTCTGAGGGACAGAGTAAGATTCCTGCATGTTACAAATGAGGAATTGTAAGGATGTTATCCTACATCACATACTGAGTAATGCTATTACAGCATTGAAACCCAGGTTGGCCTAACTCCCAAGCCCATTCTTCCCACCTCACCCTGGCAGAGAAGGCGGCAAAATGTCACCCCCTCAGCAGGGTGGCAGGGGTGAGCCTGCAATGTCCGTGCCTCTGACGGCAAGTGTGCCCAGGCAGCTGCAGACATAAGGAGCACTTGGGAGACTGGGAGACAGGTCTGCAAAGAGGGGCTGAGGCCAGTTTGTGGAGTGCCTTGAGTATGTGATGCACATTTAAAAATGGCAGGGAATTGACAGATGGATAAAAAAAGCTCTGGTACATATAGATAGATAGATAGATAGACAGATAGATAGATAGAGTGGAATACTACTCAGCCCTAAAAAAGAATGAACTCTGACCATTTGCTACAGCACGGACGGACCTGAATAGTATTATGTTCAGTGAAGTAAGCCAGTCAAAGGACAAACACTGTATGATTTCACTTATGTGTGGGATCTAAAGAGCAAAATAGATGAACAAACAAGTAGAGTCAGACTCATAGACACAGCGCGCAGACTGCTGGTGGCCGGAGGAGAGAGGGGCTGGGAGACGGGGTGAAAAGGCTGAAGGGATTAAGAAGCAGAAACTGGTGGTTACAGAACAGTCACAGGGATGCAAAGTACAGCATAAGGAATATAGCCAATAATATTGCCATAACCATGTGGGTGCCAAGTGGGTACTGGAAATATTGGAGGGAACACTTTGTAAAGTAGATGATTGTCTAACCACTATGCTGTATACCAGAAACCAATACAAAATAATATTGAAAGTAAACTGTAATTGAAAAAATAAAAACAGAACGAAGAACAAAAAATAAAAATAAAACAAGAAAAATGAAACTACCAAAAAAAAAAAAAAAAGAAAGAAACGGCTGGGAAGTTTGCATTCTGCCAGAGATAATTGGAGTCATTAAAGTTTTGAGCAGGTAAGTGACCCCCTTGTACCTCTGCTCTGCAGATTGTCCAGGTGGTGGAGTGGAGAACAGGTGGAGGGGGGCAGGGCTGCAGTCAGAAGCAGATGGCAGCCGTCTGAGAGAGAGGGTAAGAGTCCACAAGGCAGCACGGGCAGGGATGGCGGAGGAAGGCCCGGTGCGGGAGAAAGCGTGGCGACCTGCAGTGCCCACTAGTTGTCCACACACAGAGAGGGAACAGAGGCAGGGACGGGAAACCAGTGCGGGTGCTCCCCAAGGCGCCAGGGAGAAGAGCAGGCCTACAGGCTTGCCCCAGAGCCCAGCCCAGCTGGCACACAGAGGGGAGGTGCTGAGCTCTGCAAAGGTAAGACGAGGGCTCAGCAAAATGCAATCCTGCGGCATCAGACAGGAAGGCCAGAGCATGTGTTTGTAATGGATTCCAGGGCTGCGAACAGTCAACGCAGCTAGTGACCTGTGGAGACTTCAGGTCCGGGGACGGGGGTACCCGCAAATCTTGTGAAGTTATTGCTTGTGAAGTCTGCGAAGGAAGCCTGGGCTGGCTCAGTTCTTTTCTTTTGAAAATGTACATGCTGGAGCCTTGAAAGGGTGTGTGTGTGGTGTGGGGGGCGGCCACATCCGAACAGCCTCTCTGCATTCGGCAGGCCTCTCCCCCTGCTGGAAACTCCCCGTTGTGCATGAAGCTTCTCATTCTAAATCTTTTTTTTTCTTCTTTTATGTAGAAGTTCCACCAAACAGCACCCGACGATCAGGCCCCTGTGACGTGGAAGTGCCTGACTAGGGCTTCCCGGTGAAGAAGTCGGGTGAAGTCCACAGTCCTGCTCCTTCCAGTCCCACCTCTTATCGAGCAAGGGCTCCCACTTCCCAGCCTCTCTGCTTCTTTGCACGCAGATGCAGGGGTGCATTTCATTCGTTCTGCTTGAAATGTCCTCCAAGTGCCAGCACCAGGGCACCCTGCCCTCTTCACCCAGTGCCGACCCACCTTTGATGCTCGGCGTGCGTGGCACCTTTTCCAAGAGCCTCTTCTGCACCCCCTGCTCTGAGATTCCCTCTGAGGTCACAGGGCTTGGTCGCAACACTCTCACACTGTATGTTAAAGCATTTTCCTCCGAATTATAAAAGTCACTGATAGGGGAAGGGATTGCAGATACAAAGGACACATGGACAGAAACTGCGGGGGGGGGTGGTGGAAATGGGAGGGAGGTGGGGAAGGATGGGTGTGTGGGATGGGATGGGAGTAAAAGACAGAAAAGTATACTTGAACAACAATTCAAATAAAATTTAAAAAAAGTCACTGATACTACTATAGAATATTTGGACAATACAAAAAAAGCTTAAGGGAGAAAAAATTACACATAAGCCCACAACTTGGGGTTATAAGCACTGTTAACATTTTGATAAATTTTTCCATGCATATATTTATTCATTTTTACATACTCAGAAAAGTGAAAAAGAATAAAACCTGCAAAAAAGACAAGAAGAATATTGAACAGGCCCTGGCTGGTGTAGTTCAGTGGATTGAGTACTGGCCTGTGAACCAAAGGGTCACTGGTTCAATTCCCACTCAGGGCACATGCCTGGGTTGTGGGCCAGGTCCCCAGTGGGGGACGTGTGAGAGGCAACCACACATTGATGTTTCTCTCCCTCTCTCTCTCCCCCCCTTCCCCTCTGTCTAAAAATAAATAAGTAAAATCTTTAAAGAAAAAAAAACATGAAATGTTTACTTATAAAAAAAGAATATTGAATGAAAACAGTTCCGTGAATGCTGTGTTCCTAGATGACTGGTAATTTTCATATATAGTTCAGAAAATGTAAAGGTCAGATTGCAAGGGTTTTTTTTTTTAGCATCAGTTTAACAAAAATGTGCTGGAAAATGAATACTTAAAGCTACTTATATAGCTTGCATTCTCTTTCTTTTTTGAGGGGAGCATTGTATTATGCCCTACAACTTCTTTGAAGATACACTTTAGACCATAATCCTCTGTTCTATGATTCTCACCATATTATACAGTTTGCTCCCTTTTTGGTACCCCCTACCGAACTACACGCGTATTTAATGCAGCACCTGTGAACTTTACCATTTTAAATCCGATAGCTAACACAGTCTGACTGTGTGGTTAGCATGCAACGGCACAAATGAGTGAAAGGTTACCGCACTCTCCCCGAACATTCTGCTCAGTCAGCCAGCCTCTGATGGTGCATCGTCTGCCGCTGAGTGTCCGAGGCTGGGCCAGAGTCCACAGATCCGGTGGGTGCCACAGGCACCACGGGCCACACACACGCCCCTTCAAGGATGAAGGCCTGCCACTCCCAGCTGCTGCAGTGCTGCTGGAGAAAACCTTTAGGGACTGTCTCCTCTAAAGAGACCTGCTTTGTCCAATGTCACCCCTTTTCCCATGATGGCCTGCATCCAATGACTGGTCCATGGCAGTACAAAGCCCTGGCCCCAGTTCCCCAACTGGGGACAACTCTGAGGAGCTTCAGAACTTCCCTTAGTGTCTGCTGAGGCCACGAAGACCACCTGACAGCTCTTCTTTGCCCTTTGCCCAATCCTGCTTCCTTCTTCTCCTTTCCTCAGGTGTTGACCTCAAGAGTAACCCCCAATAAACATCCTGCACATCAGTCTCCAACTCAGAGTCTGCTTCCTCAAGAGCCCACCCTACAGCAGCAGGGATCCAGAAGGCAGCCACACACACCCCTGACTTGAGTCTTGCACACCTCCAGATAATAGACCGTAAGCTCCCTGAACAGAGGCCATGTCTTACACCTTTCATAGCACTGGGCCGCACCACCTTTTCTAGCACATAGAACACTCTCAAATACGCGTCCCCTCCAACAAAAGGACAGCAATGAATGGGAAGCACTATGTGAACATGAGGGATTCTGAGTAAGCATCAGCTCAGTGTTGATGGCTAGTGGAATCCCAGGCAAGAATGACTAATTGGTAGTTCCTGAGGCTCATGTCTGAGAAACTGAGAAAAGGGGGTGTTGCTGGGAGCAGAGGTTCATTTTGTGAAAAACTGGTTTCAGTCAGTTTGGTGCAAACACATTGCCTTTGAAGCGTGTCAGAATCTTCGAGGAGAAATATCAGAGAGGCAGCCGTTAATCTAGAACCAGGTGTTGTACACGAGACAGATCGGACGTGTGGGCTGAAGCAGTATCGATTCGCACAGACATAATAGTTGAAGCTGTGAGAATGAGGAAACGCTCAAAGTTCTGTTTTCTTTTTACATTTATAAATACAAGGGGAGCAGATCATCCAGTGATGGCCCTTCGATTGAAGGAGAAGAGGATGCACTGAAGGGAGAGAAAGAGAGGTCACATGTATTAGTAAGAGACTCAGCATGGCGCAGTATCTCCAGAAACAAAAAAAGAAGAAAACCGTAATCATAATTTTTTCCTGTTGATTTGGCTCAAGCCATGCGAGCTGCACGCCGAGGTATCTGTCCCACGGTGTGAGTGCGGTACAGAACGAAGAGGCAATGCAGGGGGAGGGACAACTTCAGGGAACGATGATGATATCCTCAAAGAGTAAGTAGAACAGCAAAATGCTAGAAAAGAGGAATTTCCAGGGAACACTTCAAAAGCTCTTGGACATGAAATACATGGTAACCAAAATCTTAAATGTAATAACGTTGGAAGATATTTGACAATTCCCCCAGAAAGTAGGACAGGAAAAATACAGAGAAGAGGAAGTTGGAGAATTAATTTCGAAAGCCTAATTTCTGAAAGATAAGACAGATCAAATGAACCAGAGATTTACCAAAGAAATTACACAAGAAAACTTCCCTGTAGGACTTGAGTTTTTGGATTGAATGGGTTCAGTGAAGGCCCAGGACAATGAATGAAAAACACAACAAACTGTATCATCGTGACATTGTACAGTTCTGGGGACAAAGAAGAAAAACGAGAGAGAGAGAGAGAGAGAGGGAGGGAGGGAGGGAGGGTGGCAGAGGTGTTAGGAGTTAATGGAATAATATCTTTGAGGCCGTAAAGGAAAATAATTTCCAAACTAGAATCTTATACCCAGCTAAGCTTTGACAGGAAAGGAAGACAAGGTCTAAAACCGCACCTCCCATGTGTCATTTTCAAAAAGGTACTAGAAACTATGCTCCCCCAAAACAAGGCAGTTAAGAAAGAGTAAGACATGACACTGACAACAATAACAACAAATACGCTAATAAAAACTACAAGATCCAACAGAGAAGAAAAGAAAAAAGGAATTCCAGGGATGATAAGGTGGAGGAACATGAGAGCACCAAGTTCTGATCTTCCATAGCAGGAAGCTAATGGATAATATCCATAACTAAAGAAATTTTTTAAAGCAGGATGATATCGTTATTTAGAAATATGATGGTAAATAATGGAGGGACAGCTGAAGAGATTAAAGGAATTTCCTAGAATCTCATGGAAGCAGAATTGGGGGAAGGGACTCAGTGGGGGAAGCATCGCTGTTTTTCTTTGTAAGTCTTGTAGTAGTATTTGACTTTTAAACTAAGCACATTTATTACCGTCACACAAATTAAATTTAAATGGCAAAGGTCCATTAATATGCCAGAAATAATTTGTAAATTGTGTACAAAAATAGGCCCCTCACCCCCATTATTAGAAGTAGTATTTCAGGAGAAAGCAAGCCCCTCTGGTTTGTCTTTCTTCCCCTGCAAATGGTTCCTTGAGCAAATTCTTGGGAGCCCATCAATCTGCCAATTAGGAGAAAATGTAAGATTAACAGCAGGAATGATGACTGCAAGGAAACAGTTACCATCCCATAAAATTATTGCCTTTACCAAATTAGAATAAACCTGTCAAGACAATATTTAACTGTCTTTACGTAAAAATCAAAACGGTCTGACTTCAACTGTCAGACAGACTCTTCCAACTTGTCTGCAACCAAGTGTTCCCTTAGTAAGTCGTATACTTCAAGTTGCATTTGCATTTTGGGGACATGCAGTTGGCCAGCCCGTGAATCCAGGAGCTGCCTTTTCTACGGCTGCCTCCGGCGTGCTATCGAGTAGCTGGCTCATATCGCTGTCCCAGCAGTTGCGGCAGGCTGGGTGGATGTCGCTCCTACAGGAAAACTACGAGGTAAAATATCATTGCACCCTCACTGATCAATGAAACAAAATAAAACATCTAGCTCCTCCACTTGGGTGAGAGGCAACTTTCTGTAGCTTTTCACATTTGCTAGAACTTTACAAGCAGGTATCCCCCAATCCACCAGATGAGACAAATCGGTACAACACTAGTTATTTTTATGTGCTGCCTCATTGTTTATACAACGTATGTCAGACCACTTTAAAGTCAGAGGGAAGAATGGAGAGTGTGATTTATAAAGCCTGAGGGACTCGGACTCACGCTGCGGAAGTAGCGGATGGCCCACTGCGGACTCTGGGGAAGGAAGGAGAGCTGAGACTCGGAGGCAAGCCACGCTGGTAGGCGGAGGGGGAGAGAACTGCGGCAGGGGCCACAACTTCACTCGTGGACTTGGAGCTCATCACGGAGGGACGGTCAGAACTAGAAGACAGATGTGCACTACCCAAAGTTGAAGGCTTATAAATCTCTCCTGGCAATAATTTCTTTTTTCAAGAGATTTGTTGAGATATCATTTATACGCCTGTCATACAATTCACCCACTTACGGTATAAAATTCAGTGTTTTTCGGTATATTTACAGGATCACGCAAACATCAATTTTGGGGCATTTTCATCCCCTCCCAATTAAACCCCTACCCCCTGGCAGTCACTCCCTTTCCCCTTCCCTACCCGACACTCAGTCCTAGACAATCACTATTCTACCTTCTGCGTCGATAGAGTTGCCTTTTCGTATACACAAAGCCACACAACATGTGGTCTTCTGTGACTGGCTTCTTTCACATAGCCTAATGCTTTCAAGGTTCATCATGTCTCCGCACGTATGAGTGCTTCATTCCTTTTTTATGGCAGAGTAATATTCCATTGTGTGCGTATATATCACACTCCGCTATCCATCCATCAGCTGGTGGACACGTGGGCTGCTTCCACTGGGCTGTTTCCAATACTGCAGTGAACATTTATGTACCCGTTCAATGTGAACATATGTTTTCAATTCTCTTGGCTACATATCTAGGAGAGGAATTTCTGGGTTGCATGATAACTGTGTTAAACACTGAGAGGAACTGCCACACTGTCTTCAAAAGCACCGTATTACATTTCCATCAGCAATGTACGAAGGGCCCAATTTTTCCACATCTTTGCCAACACTTGTTATTTCCTGTCTTTTGTTACAGCCACCCTCGTGGGGATGATGTGTTATCTCGGGGTTCCAGCAACTTCTAATCTTTCACTTGGTTCCTATCCTTTCTCGATATGCAGGCTTTCATGGCCACCAGCTATTTTATCAACATTCCAAAATGGAAAGGGGAAAGTCAACAAAGAACTATTGAGTTTCAGCACACCTTTTTATTTTTTACATATTTTTAATTTTAAAATATGTTTATTGATTTTAGAAAGAGAGAGAGGAAGGAAGGAGGTTGGGAAAGAGAGGAAGAAACATCGACTGGTTGCCTCCCATATGCACCCTGACCAGGGATCAAACATACAACCTAGGTATGAGCCCTGACTGGGAATCAAACCCCCAACCTTTCGGTGTCTGGGACAATGCTCCAACCAACTGAGCCACACTAGCGAGGGCAAATTTTGATGCACTTTCTAAAGTTGTCCACAGACCCCAACGCTTGGAAGGGATAAACACAGATATTGAATAAACTATACATTATTACTGTTCATTGCATATTATTACCTGTTAAGGACATATATGCCAACAAAAGACTATTCCAAGTGCCTCGGAGGAAACTAAAAACACATAGATTTCTTCCTACCAAGGACCTGCAGAACTCTGGAACTCGTAATGATAGCAATAATACTGTTTACATACAACTTTACAGGTTGTAAAGGGCTTTGAAATTTTTTTTCTTTCTTGTTTCAGAAGCTGATCGTTACAGCAGCCAGGGCTCTCTCACCTCTCCATCCCGACAAAAGAAGGGATGAGGGGCTCGCCAGGAGGTGGGTGTGCCATGGGGCAGCATGACAGAGGGAAGGTATGTGACAGGACACACTCGGGGAGCCCACAACGTGGGGAGCACGAAGAGCCAAGAAGGACTGGTAGCCTGAGAAGGAAGTCCAACCCCATCACGATGCCACAGGTAGGAGAAACAGCCGGGTACAGAGACACACTCTTGGGGGCCCCAACGGCAGTGCCTGGGCACACACCAGAATGGCCTCACGGCTGCCACTGGCTGTCCAGCACCACCTACTCTTCTCCAGCTGCCCCTTCTTCCCTCTGTGTGCTTTTTCTAGAAGCTGTTTTCTGAAACATCCTCTCCAACTTCCATACAGCACTGCCAAAAGCATTATCATTCAAGACAATGTTGCTTGCTTATGAAAAACCTTTGCTCTCTCATCATGGCATGTGAAAATGCAGCGTCTGACACTGTTCCCGATCTGACCCAACCCAAGCCACATTCCCCAGCTCCTCTGCCACCCCTTCCCCCAGCTTTTGTCATTCCCCCCACATACTCTGCGAAGCCTTCCCCGACTCTCCTAGGCAGAACCGATTGCCCTTTTGCCTGCGTTCTTTCACCCCTTGCTTTACAGCCCCATTGCCCTCATCATCATTTAGCACGTTACATGCAAAGGTGTGTACATTTCAGTTCCTTGAATGGTGGGGTCCCTGCAGGTAGGGGCTCTGTCTCCTTCATCTTTGCATCAAGAGTGCCAAAGGGGGTTACCCAAGTGGCAATGGACAAAGGTAATGCACGAACAAGCAGGCAGATGAATCAACAAACAAGTAAATTTACGCAAGATGCTAGGCCAGTTTGGCAATATTTAGAAAAAATACTGACTTGGGCAACTGTCATGGCTAAGAGTTCATCTCAACATCAGATGAGAACAGTTGGCAAATTGTGCTTACGTTCATACCTGTGTCCTCAAGAAAACCCATTTAAACCTATAGATTTAGACTTGCTTTGAATACTAAGCTTTTTTGCTTGGTATTCGAAAAGGATATATAAGTATTATTCAACCAAAAATTCAATAATGACAAAATATAAATGAAAAACATAAAATGCAAGCATGCTTTTATTTACCAATGGTCATCAACAGCATGTGCCAGAAGTGCAAACAGAAGGGTAGTTTCTGAACTTAATTACTCTCCACAGTAGTAAGATAAATTTTAAAAAGGAGGGGGTGGTGCTGGCCTTTGAGTTGATTTTCCAAGAAATGCAGTAGACTTATGCATTTGTGAAACAGTTGGGTAGTGTCAGAAATACATTTTGTGGTACATTGTGCCCTCAGCAACTGAATTGATGCCTACAGGGAAAACACCTGTAGTGAATTAAAGATAGCTATAAATTCTTCACCATTTTTCTCATCAAGAGGTGGAGACTCTATCCTTCCACCTTGCATCTGAGCTGGCTCTGTGACTTTCTTCATCCAACAGAATGCAGCAGAAGTCACACTACGTAGCTTCCAAGGCTGGTCTTTGAGAAATCGGCAGTTTCTGCTCTTGTGTGCTAGAAATGCTCCTTCTTGGAACCCAGACTCTGCCATGAGAAGCTCAAGCCATGTGGAAAAACTGAATGGAGAAAACTAAGGTGCTCTGGTCAGCGGTCCCAGCTGAGCTTCCCAACAGCAGCCACCACCAATTTCCCACCACGTCGGTGAGTCAGTTCACAAGTTTCTCATCAGAGAAGCCTCCAGCTGGATGAGTGCAGCCCCATCCAATGCCACGTGGAGCAGAAGAACCATCCAGCTGAGCCCAGTCAACCCACATATTGTATTTACTTAAGCCAGTAAGTTTTGGTGTGGTTTGTTAAAGCAGCACAGATAACAGAAACAACCCCTGGTTTGGAACCAGGCAGGAGGGATTTACTGGAAAGTAAGGCCAATTGAAAATTCTGCTCATCCCTAGGAATACCAAAGTGGGGTGGAAGTAAGACTTTCTGCCTGCCTGGCTACTCCCAAAAGAAACAGCTCAGCTGGCTGTGGAAGAATTAATTAGAACAATGCAGGAAAGCGAGATAAACTGCTACATCAGCAGTGTCACTGGCAAAGGGTGCAAAAACGGTCGTGTCACTAAAGCAAGCAATCTAATTACTACAATACGTACAAAGTGAAATAATCAACCTGCAGCTTGATGAGAAGAGTATATGAAATCTGTAGCTATAAAAACACGGTGGAATCAATACAGTTTATGAGAAGGGAATTGCGTGTGACTGCGGGTAACAAAGGCACAGCATGGCCCATACTTAGGAAATGAGGAGAGGGACCTCTGCAGTCTGCAGCCACACTCAGAATACAGGGCTAACACACATCGCTTGTTGCTTGATTTATTTTCATTACATCCAGGACTACTGAGTATATTCTCATTTTAGTTTCTGCTTTTGCCCAGGTATCTGTCACTTGCCCATCTGCTGCCAGCCCAGTGGACTCCTACTTAGCAATGTCCAGTTAACACCACCTCTGTGAAGCTTTCTTTTATTTCTCTTACCAGTAATTAATCATTTTCCTCACTACGCCCCTATGCCACTTTTTGTTCAAATAGCACTTACTGTCTTGTTTCAATTTCTGGTTGCAAGAGCTCACTAGGGCGGGATGAAGCCCTACTCAGTTTGGTGTGACCTCTAAGGGGTAAGACATGGTCCCGGCAATGCAGAAAGACTATGTAGGAAGTGGTCAGTATTCAAGTGGGTAAATGGATAAAAAGATTTAAGAAAAGTTTAAATCAATTGTGGGGGAGAGGAGTGTGGATGGAGGTGGAAGAGGGTACAGGAAGAGTAAGTGGTCGTGAAAAAATACAATAAAAAATAATGTAAAAAGTTGAATCACAAATTTTTAAAGGGTTAAATAGATGGGTTTGTGAACTCCCCTTAAATTGTGACTTACAGAAAATCCCAAGAGTTGGAAAGGTAGGAAAGGACAAATTAAGCCATGGCTGGAGAATTTCTTCCAGGGCGGGCCTGAGCACAGGAGCGCCACTGGAAGGAGAGGCTGCAGAGCCTGATTGGAAGCGCATGCTCTTCCAACTTCGATTTCATATTTATGTGGGATCTGGGGACGCTGTTCAAGTCTGTGAAAAGGTTAAGGCCACCATTGGTATAGCCAGGGGAAAAGTTACTTGCCAAATGACGGTGGTTTGTTCTGAGAAGCTTAGTCATTGGTGGCAATATCAGATGTGCCCAAAGAAGTTGCTGGGCTGAGGACAAATGGGCAGATCAGTGTTTGCAACTCTACCCCTGGGGCGACTGCAGGAAGGCGTCCGGGTTCCATAGCACTTGGCACGGATGCCTCGGAAGACAGGGTCTCCGCTGTCCAGAACCGCATCCTCAGCTGGGCCTGGGCTCTGTTCTTCGGAGACTCTCATTTGATGGACTTGAGGACAGACCCCTCAGTATTTTTACAACTCTTCCTCTGTGTTTCTAGTGGGCAGCCAGGATTAGGAATCACTCACTGCTCTAGGAGCTTACATTCAGATCAGATACGATGACAAGGACTGGTGTGTACAGGACACTCTGGCAGCAGAATAAAAAACACTGTCTGCAAATGAAGAGAGCCACGTGGTACGCACATGAATTCGGCTGACATTCACTGAGTGTTTATGATGCCTCAGGCCCTGTGCCAGGGGCCGGTATACAGTGACGCACGGCACTCAGGGAGTTTATGTGAGTCTAGTTAGAGTAGTAGATGTTAAACAATAAGCGCGCACATAATTCTAAATTGTGGTAAGTGCTGTGGAGAAGAGGACAAGATGCTATCACAGAGAATAACCCAATTTAGATGGAGTTGGGCAGGAAAGGAAAGCAGGGAGCAAGTCCCTTTTAGGTCAAAACCTAAGACTACAATTCAAGGGTACAAGTATCTGAAGAGTTGGAGGTTAGCATGAGGTTGAACCACATGAAATTGTTGAGAGTTAACCACCTACGGCCTATAAAGTGGACGTTTCATAAGGTTCGGCCTAACATAAGCATGGAATCCGAGCAGGAACCAGGGAGAGAAGGCATGGGCGTCTGCTCTGATCGGAGCAGGAGTGGCTAGTACAGGATGAGAGACAACTGCAGCAAAGGGAAGGAAACGTGCAACCTCACATGATAAAAATAGTACTGGAATCGGAGCCATGCAGTGAATGTTTGCAGTATCCTTTACCATGCTTGTTTCACATCAATGAGTTGATGTTTGGAGAAAAAATTATCTTCCATGATCTCCCCTCCTTCTATCTAAAATAGAGGTGGGCAAGGGCTGTGGTTTAAAGTTTAAGTCTTGGGGGTTGTACAAATGCTTCTGAATGAATCCGCTGGTCCCATCACCATGTATCCACAGTGTTGGCTGGGAAGTGTGCTCATGCTCCCGTTACCATGACTACATAACAAACCACCCCAAACTTAGTGGTGTAAAGCAATGACCATTTACTGTGCTCTTGAGTGCCAGGGATCACTATGGGAAAGGCTCAGTGAAGGTGGCCCCTCTCCCCTCCACGATGTCTGGGGCCTTAGCTGGGAAGGCTTGGACAGCTGGGGGCCAGAATAGCTGCAGTTGGAGAATCCACCTCCCAGATGGGTTCATCACTCACTTGTCTGGTGGGATAAGTAGAAGGCTGGCTCCCCCAGGACTGTGGACCAGACCACCTGACATGGCTTGGGCTTCTGCACCTGGTGGCCAGGTGCTGACAGGGATCAAGAGGGGTTTTGGGGAGTGAACACTCCAACAAGATCAGGGTGAAGCCACATGGCCTTTTCTGACCCTCTTTCAGAAGTCACATCACATCTTTTCTGCCATACTCTATGGATAGAAGCAATCCCAAGCTCACCCAGATACAAGACAGAGGAGAGGGGATAAAAACCCTACCTGGGAAGAATATTCCAGAAGAGCATAGAGGATGGGAGATATTACTGCTTCCATGTTTGAAACTGTCATCTACCATGAAGTGATTAGAGAATAACACCCAGAGAGGCTGTCGTGAGGGAGCCAGGTGATAGCTTTGCACAGAGAATTGTGTCCGTGACAGTGCACGGTTGTTACGAGAAAGAAGTTACTCCACCAAAAGGAATCCTGCAAAGATAATCCTTCCTTTGCCGCAGTGTGCAGAGAAATGTTGGTTCTTCCCGAGAGGAGAGGCACACATACGCAGCTTAGAGAGACAGAGGCCTTCTGCTGGCACAGCCAGAGTTTTGCAGAGCACAACAGGGAGAACAGAGTCTTCCAAAGAAATTAAAGGCTCGGTTTAAAAATGCTGTTTCTAGAGCAAAGAGCAGAAGCAATATCTGAGATTTATAGTCGTGAAGCAAGAAGCAGATGTCAAGATTTAAGATACCATAGACTGCAGCCTGGAAGGAAGGAGCCAGTGGAAAAGATACCCTGAATTTCTCAACGCCTGGACATCCATCTCCTGCCAGTGTCTTCCATTGGGATAAGCTACATGGAGGTGGGCTCCCAGGTGGGCATTACCTTGGGCTATCCTTGGATGGGAGATGTGGCTGCACGATGAGGTCTCCGAGGATGGGGAGGGGCCTCTCTCCACTTGCCTTAGCCGACCATCCACATTGCTCCTACCATCTGGCAAACTGGATGTGAAATTTAAAAGGCAAAGTATTAAAGACATGTCCCATTCATTCCTTTCCAGGATGTCAGTTAAGTAACATATTTTTTTTTAGCAGCACAGGGCTATTTTGAGGATTCAGAGAGCATGAGGGAGCCTGGCAAATGCTTGGAAAGTGAAAGTTTTGATTGGGGAGCAGGAGAGGTTATTGAGGACCCTCAAAAGCCTGATTTACCCTCTCGCCTAACAAAACCCTCCCTGATTCTGAGGGAGAAGGCGGTCCACACAGAAACAACAACTGCACTGACTGCAGGGGGCGCTATGAGCTCCACCACCTAGTTGCGGCCCTGTGCCATTTAACTTTAACCTGGGAGAGAGCACCGCCGTCACCCTGCCAACGGATGACACCTTTTCCTCACCCTTCCTCTGGCTAAGGAGATGTACTGACAGGTGACCTGCCCAAGTGAGAACAGCATCTTCCAGACAGACTATGGCTGTGTGTTTAGGTAACCGCAGGCTCGCTAGGCCTGCTCCTGGAGGCGGAGGTCCGCCTCGGTCACCTGGTGCCTGCACTGGCTCAGGATGCCCCGCTCACCTCTGCCCCCTGCTCCCCAGTGCAGAGTGTCTACTCCCAGGGTGGGTCCTGCGTAGGCTGCGCTCAGGCAGGGAGACCGCCCGCTGTCATCAATCTCTAACGAGGTCCCTCCCTGCTTTAACAAGAGCCCATGCCATCCAGGGTCTTCCTGCATCTTTGCACATCTTTGTTTTGAAATCCCTGGAGAGAAAGATAGGTACCCTCAACTCCTGCCTCCTCACCTTTAAAGGAATGCCCCACCCCCAACATCTTCTCCAGTCCCCCACTTGCCGAAACAGAAGCAAAGCCATTCTTTGCAGTCCCTCTAATTAACAGTTTGTTTTTATTTTTCAATATTTGGTGGTCGATTTAGTTTAAGGTCCTGGGGGAATTTCAGCCACTCGGATTAAATAAGAACGGTGGGAAAGTGGCAAACATCTCAGCAGAGTTTCTTTTCTCTCTTTAATTGGTAGCAGCGCAGTCTGTAACAAGGTGAGTCTCATTCTGTTCTGCTGAGAGAGGAAGAAAGTTTCATTTTTATTCTTCTTCTAAGAATATCTAGCAAATTGGCAGGGTTAGATTTTTTCCCCCTCCTCAACAGAATGACAAGGAGAAGAAGCCTGGATTACTTAATATTTCTGAGGCATCGTCAAGGGTGGGGGTCAGATGAAGACACAGACCTGTCCCTTTCATCCAGCCAGTGCCTTGCTCCAGAGCTCGGAGGCTGGGACCCATGCCCAACTTGCCCAGCACGGGGTGGCTGCCCCAGCCCCAGCCAGCCTAACGCCAGCCCCGCTTCCTCTCCTCCCACCACTCTGACACCGCCTCTTGCTGGTTGGGCCCGTGGGCCGTCCACTTCGTGTCCGCTGTTGCCTTGACCTCTAGACCGTCAATTACCTGCTTTCAAGGCCTCCCTCAAGCCTCGCCTCTACGAACCTTCCCCAGTTAACACAAATGCCTAAGACTACTCCCTTCCGTGACTTGCACACAGGCCTGCACATGGGGCATCACTGTCCCTGAGCGACCACAGCAGCACGGACAGCAAGCTTGAGGCTTCGTAGACGCAGACCGCGCATGCTGTTAAAGCTGTTATTACGTGTCCCCAACACTCCTGTACCCAGTCAATTAAAAAGCAACTAGATGCAGCCTTAACGAAAGGCAATTGGGTAACATGAATCAAAAACTTAATATTTTGTTGGTCTTTTGACCCACCAATTATATAACCTCCAGTTATATATCCTCAGGAAAAAATCATGTGTAGGGGAATGCTCATTAGAAGTATTTATTACTTCTAAAAATTGGAAATAATCCAGATGTCCAACAATAAGAAAATGGCTGAATAAATTATAGAGCAGCTGTACAAGAGAGTATTCTATAGCCATTAAAAGATGATATTATATAAAAACATTTAATGACAGGAAAAGCTATTCAGATTATATTGTTAAGTTAAAAAAACAGGCTTTAAATTAACGTCAAATTTTACTGTTAATCATTCAGCTCCAGCTCAGAAGAGCTGAAAAAAAAAAAAAAAAAGAAATAGATAAGTCATAAAATTAGAAGGCAGAGCTCCTTTTGTTGGGCAATGGTCTCTTCTCGATATGTTCGATGAAAAAAGATTTAAATACAGATAAGCAAAGGAAAGAAAAAATTAACCAGATTGCTGCCATCACATGTAACCGCAAACCGCATTTTGATGAGCCTTCCTATCTTTTTTCTGAAAGTGCACACGTATGCACGGGGGGACTGTGTGTATCATGTGTGTATGCTCACACCATTCTTTTTTTAAATGGATTTTTAAAAAGATTTTATTTCTTTACTTTTAGAGAGAGAGGAAAGGGGGGAGAAAGAGAGGAAAGGAAGCATCAGTGTGTGAGGCCGAGAGCTGCTGGGAGGGAAAGGGGAGGTACCGGAGGGAAGATGGTGAGGGGTTAACGGAAGCACATTCACGCCGGACCATGGACAGGACAACAACATGGGGAGGGGCAAGGGTGGGGCTGGGTGGATATGGGGAAAGGAGAAAAAGCGGGAACAGCTGTAACAGCATAAATAAAAATATATAAAAAAGGCAAGGAAGCCAGCCTGTCATGAGCTGGTCTGCTGTCTCAATTCTAACAGTGTGGGGCTATAGGGAAGAAGGAAAACAGCCTGCAGGTCCACACACCAAATCCCCGGGAATCAGATCAGAAGCAGCCGAGAGATAATATTTTAATGTGCCTTTTGCCCACCTCTCACTTGTAGTGGTGAGAGTTACAGCAACAAGCCCCTTTTCTGTCAGTGAATCGCACAATTTTGTTCCTAGTACTGAATTTCCCAGCTACTAGAAAGAGGATCTAATGTTTCTTTCTCAAAGGTCAAGTCTATCACAGTTATTATTTCCCAGTTTGAGCTGATTTTAAGAACAGCCTTGGCAAGGAGAGAGGACAGGTGGCATGCTGTAGCCGTGCATCCCTCTCCAAGGCTCCTGATGAACGGAAGTAGGTCCGGGGAGGAGGTGAGTGCCCTGGGGTCAAGGCCCTCAGGCTCCTGCTCCTTCGGGGGCGGAGCTTCACAGGCTCTGGCTTCTGAGGGAAGTTTGAGAAGCAATGGGTGTTCTATGCCCCGTAAAGCCACCTGATTGACTGTGAATGCCACAGACCTTGAGCTGGGGGTGTCTAAGTCTGGGAAGGACTCTACCTTAGTCCCCTCCATCCTTCTAGGGGAGGAAAATCCGCCTGATGCCACCTGTTCCCGAATGCACCACCTGCCCCCCACGGCTCCTGCAGCTTTTCACCAACACTGCTACCCCTCTCCCTCGGGAGATCCCTATGGTATCCCTCCCTCAGGCAAGTTCTGGGTAGCTCTTGCTACACCCTAACCCGGCTTCCAAACCCAGGGACCCTAAAATAAAGGCTCTGGGGGAGCAAACATCAGCAACTCAATTCAACTCAAATCATCTTTGCTGAATTCTTGGGGCTGAGGTTTTATATGGGATATGACTAGGGTTTTGTTCTAAAGAAACAACAGCATTTAATAAAACAACCTCAAGATGTCTGTCACATTCTTTTGGGGGGATAATAATCTATGTATATGATAATGTTATTTTACAGAAATAAACAACATATTTACATACAAGTAAATGATAGTATACATATACATTTAAAAAAATCTAAAAGGACATACAGCATGCTGTTAGTATAAATAGGAAGTACTCAGATTTTTACTTTGTTTTCTATTTTTTTAATAAGCAATTTTTTTTTTCTCGGCTGTGCTATTAGGCTCTTTGAAGAAATGTTAAGGGGTAGCTTTGTCTTCGGAATAATCACACAGCAAATCTCAGCCAGTGGGACCTTCTCGCACCACACACAGGGCAGGGCAAAAGTAGGCTTGCATTGTTCATGTGGAAAATAATACAATAATAAACCAAGAACAAGAATAAACTCAGTGTTTACAGTTGTAAACCTACTTTTGCCCCATCCCATGCATAATTTTGTATCTTACCATTATAAGTCTCTAAAATTAACTGTCCCACATACTCAATTTCCACTCTTTCCTGCCCTAGCATTGGTCCAACAATAAATGCATTTAGAAACGTTTTCTATATCCTTGGCTCAAACTGACATTTGCTTTGGGAAGCAGGTAAGTGCTTTTTTCCCAAAGGGAACCCGGACTTTCACACTGTGGGCTTTATAAGCTGTGATTAGATTTATGGGTGGTCAGAAGACCATCTCTCAGGCCTCCCTGCCGGCCTGCCAGTCGAGGGGCAGCCTTGTGCAGACCACCTGCACACCCCCACCCAGCTGATCCAAGAGTCTAGTCAGTCCACAGCCTGGGAGCAAAGCACTGAACTGGGCCAATCGGATTCCGGCTCTTGAGAAACTGATTTGGCAAACAGAGGAAATCAGGTACCAATGTGAGCTGAAGCTGGAAGGGTGTGATGATGGAGCAAAGGACTGACGGGGGGGTTATGATGGGCCAAGTGGAAGCCAAAGTTACAAGGCAGCAGAAGCAGAGGGTAGCCCATCCCTACAGCCGCCTCGGATCTTGCTTGCAGATGTTTAGCTCAGATCCACCTGTGTCTTATCAGTAAACCTTCTGCATTTTGAAGTGCCCCAAGTCTCTGGCTTTTGCTCCAAAGAACATCGTTCAAGCTAAAAACCTGCCCATGACCCCCGATCACAGTGTCCCCTAACACAGCTATAGTCAGGCATCAGCTCCTCTGAGACCCGAACGTGAGAAGGAGCCCTCTGGGCTCCCGTTATGCTGCAGATTCTGACCCTGCACGTCTGGGCTCAGCGGAGGCCCTGCATTTCTGTTCTGTTCTCGCTGACGCCACCCTACTGGTCTGCTGTCCACAAGAGCAAGAAAAACCTAGAAAGAAAAACCTAAGCCAAACAAAGTCAACAAAAACTAGGTTTCTTTCTTCTCTTCTTCATTTTTTTTTTTACTGAATTTATTGGGATTACACTGGTTAATAAAGTTATATACATTTCAGGTGCACAGTTCTATAACCTATCACATGCGTATTGTATTGTGTGTTCCTCACCCAAAGTCAGGTCTCCTTCCGTCACCATTTATCCCCCCTTTACCTCCTTCTACCTCCCCCACCCCCTTTCCCTCTGGTCATCACCCGACTACTGTCTGAGAGTTGTTTTTTGTTTTTGTGTTCTGAGTGAAATAGATGAAGGGATTAAGAAAAAAAAAAAAAAAAACGTAAGTCTCCAACCTGTCCAGAAGATAGGCAGCAAAGAGGCAGAATCAGGGAAACTTTCTAGCTCATTTCCTTTCCATGGCATTTAGAAAGGAAGTAGATGGAGGTATTCAAAACCGGCATGACCAAGGGCCTCTGAAGTTTCCAGATACTGTGATATCTTGAGGCAATCGTTTTTCTTTCAATGTTTTTAAGGAACAGAACTCTGATTTGTTTATTTTAATAAATCTGGTCTCTGTCAGATTTCACTAGAAGCTAGCACGATGGAATTTGGTCATTGTTCAGCATGTTTCCTACTGTGTGCTTTTCAACAACACTGCTTTCCATTGCTGCCGAAGTCTGCTGACGTTTTGGATGCGTATTTTGCGATTGAAATTAGAAGGCTAACTCTCGATCGAATGCAATGCTAAATGTCATTTTCCTTGCATGCATTTACCATTCTAACAATCGAGGACACACCCTCTTCAAAGACTGGAAAAGGTGCGTCACCGCTGGGATAGAGGCAACGGTGAGACGGGAAATGAAGGGACGACAAGAGGTGTGTCACCACAATTATGAAAGCCAACCTCGGATCTGGTTTAATGAAATCAGAGAAGACGATATAAAACTGTTGGCTCTAAAAATATCCAGTAGACTGGACATTATTTCTAAGGGTGGGGAAAAAGGCTTTGCCTCAGTGGTATTATCATCAGAGTTAAAACCTGGGCAATGGTGCTTTCAGTCCATTACAGTTTGCAAGCATTTACTGCCTGTGATAAACTGGGAGCCTCGCCATGAGCTTTTAGTGCCTCGTGCGGGGTGATCACAGCTTTCCAAACTGTAAATTACTTCAGCAACTGCTCCGGACAAAGGAAGTAAAACAGAAGGCCCACGCTCAGAGGACAATTTCTTGTCCTCCTCTACCCTGGTGCTTATATGCATGCAACCTTTAGGTTAAAACAGGCTTTATACCATCCCGCCTCCTGTAGGGGACTAGTCTTTTTAGCTGTATTTTGAGTGAACTTCAAAGCTCTCTGTCAGTCTGCAACAGACACGAAGGCAAGGCCCTCCAAGGCCTCACACACATTCCCCTGAGAGGTACGGAAGCCACAGGACCCAGCTCTCCTAAGGAGTACAGGTGTCTTACTTAGCCTCACATGGATACTACTGGAAGCCTCTCCCAAGCAATCTTCACAAGCAGGCAACTGAGCCTCCTTGGGAAGCCTCCTCTTCCTCCTAAGCCCAATCAAATCCGTTTGGAGACACAGAGGGCATGGCTTCTTTACCCCCCCACCCATCTGAATTACCTGGACAGACCCTGGAGTCCCTCCCAAGTCACTGGGAAATTGTCCCGGCCTCTCTGCTGACACTTACAGAGCTGGACTGTTTTTTTTGGGGGGTGTGGGGGGTGGAATATATCCAAGGTGACATTTATAGAAGTGGGCTGATTTGATATTGCTTCTAGGAAGCAGAGTAAGGCTGAGGACTTTGGCCTTGACAGTCAGGACACAAACGCTTAAGGTTGTTATTTAAACCCAAGTTCCCAACGAAGCAAGTGAGTGTCACCAATGTTGCCAATACCTCAAAACATCTCTCATAAAAAAACACCTTTGTCTACCAATAAGCCAGACAAAGAAACAGACCATTGCCCACCATTAATTCACTGCATCTTTGGAAGGTCAGGGTTGAAAACTAGGGTGTCATTTCAATTCATTTAGGGACTATTTTCCAAGTAACCATGTGTCTTTCCTGAGCTGTTCCATTTGTTACCTATTAAGTAATCAGACTAAGCAAAGCTTTTCTTTGGACATTTCCTCACTCCAAAATTCAAGGAGAGGAAATCTCCTTGATTACTGACAGTGAGGAGATTACTGATTATTCTAAAAATCAAAAATAAAAGTGCAATGAGACTGATCAGAGCATCTTTTTCTCTCTGGAAATACTGGTCTTGCCATCTAAGAAGCAAATATGGCTGCTGACTGGTAGAAATTTCAGAACCTACTCTGAAACTGGCTCAGTTCCCTTTCCTTCCTGTTTCAAGTTCTCCATAATGGAAGGCTCTGGAAGGTTCTGGAAGGGCAGTGCTTCTGTATGTCTCAGGCACCAAGGGATGCTGACCCCAGGACACCCACAGCCTGGCTCTAAGGAGGTCCTCTGTCAACCTTCCTAGGTAAATACGTGTGGTCTGAGCCTGCACCCCATGCTACCTTTTCCATTACAATTCGAAATAATCTCCCTTTCTCTCTCACATAACAGAAGAAGGGGGGGAAACCTTTTTGTAATGTAATTTTTAACTCATAACCTATTTCCTTCATTACATCCCTCACCATTTAAAGCGAGCAAAACAAGTCTTAGGTCATCATTTTCCCATTAGCTGAGGATAGCCAAGGTTCACTTTATATGAATATTCTTTCCCTTCCCCACAAAGTAATTACCTAAGATTTCCAGCTAGAAAAAAAAAATGGTGTAATTTCCAACCTGGAAACGGCATTGCTCATTAGGGTTGAAAAAGTGACTGGGGCTTGCTGAATCCTATGCAAATCAGTCCTGATGAGCCCTTAACTAATCTGTTTACAAACCAGACCTGCTAGACAGGGCTCAGTGATTTTCTATCAAAGCAAAGCACTGCTTTTTAATGGGCATCTGGCTGTCCCTGAATGGGTAGTTTCAGCATAGACTCTTTCCTTCAAAGTAAGATCAAAGGCTTTATTAGTCCTAAATGAGTGCATTATTTCCACTTACTACCTTCTTGTTTGCAATTTGTGTTTATTAACAGCACTGTCTCAGGTTTACTTTGTGAATTACTAGTTTCTGAAAACAGTGTGGCAGTTTTATGGACCATAGTATGCATTTGTGGAGATTATGTGTAGCATATAATACATGGAATGGCCCATCATATAGGACATTAGGCAAAGAAAATTCTCTGCAAAGATGACAATACCTGACCATGCAGAATTCGTTTACGATCCTTGTGGTTTTTTTTTTTTTGTTTTTTTTTTTTTAAGAGGAAGCCATTGGGCATAACAGGACTCACCCAAGAAAAGGTCTCCGACTCTGACCAGCTGGAGATCAGATAACTCTTGGCGGGAGGAGAAGTTTCTTGGAAGTTTTCATTCTTTCTTCTGAAGAGAACAAGGACGTAACGCTGTATCGCGGAGGAGGGATGCCATCGGTGCTGCTCCAGGAGAAGCACAACCAGGGATTTTCAGAAGCAGATTTTTAAAAATAAAATAGAAACAAGAATCCACACATGTGACTAAGAGCACTAACTGAATTCTCCCCACGCCCTCCAGCCAGTGCCCCCTCCCCAGCCTGGGCGAAGGAGAACAGGGGGCATCTGCTTTCCCCATCCTAACTAACGTCCTAGCTGGGGATTAGAGTCCCGTCCTTCACACCAGCCTCCAATTCATCTTAGGAGGATGAAGCTGCCAAGAAAATTGCATCTTTTAAGATTTGTGGTGACACAGGTACACAAGCGTGAGGGTGTCACTGACCTATAAAAGGAGCCAGACCACACTGCCATGAGTGCAGGGCAAGGCAGGATGCGTCCAGCCTTGGAAGGGGCAGCTTTTAATGTCCCTAGTTGGAGCAGCCAGAAATTAAATGGGATGGCCAGGAGAGGCCATCATCAGGGATCAGGCCACTGTTCAAAGTCCTATCAGTTTTTAATAGTGTGGGGTGGTTTTTTGGGGGGTTTTTTTGACACTGAAGCAAGCGTAAATTCACAAGGACAAAAACACATTTGTCAGAACCCCACGGTCAGACCCCTTCCAACCCCAAATGAATTGGGCTGCGAGTGGTAAGCCAGGCGACAGGGAAGCTAAACCGGCTGTAAATCTTCCCTTTAAGTCTCTTTCTGCTTATCACTGTCTAAGCATCCTTGATGGCCTGGTTCTGCCACCGCAACTTAAAAAAAGAAAAACAGATGATATGTGTTAAACACCAAGTCAAAAAAGCATGCCTGCCCACACAAACAACATCAGGAGTCAGGCTGGAGAGGCTGCGGAAGGGAGACATTCAGGCCACCAGGCCCAAGCGCACAGACACTTCAGCCTGGAGCCATCCTGCCTCTGAGAGCTCAGAGGAAGAAAATGACTCTGAGCTCGAGGCTTGTCAACTTCGTAATAAAATACGTCCTCAGTAAACACTCACACTGTCTCTGTAGCACAGAGAGGAGGCACAGGGCGTGCAGACCCCCTCTCCTCCTCCAGCAGCTCGCTTTGTGTTTGCTTCTGGGGCAGTGTGTCTCCCGACTGGCTTCTTCACATTAACTGTTTGCATCGCCTTTGTCTAAAATATGGACGCTTCATCTCGGAGACAGAGGGTCAATTCTAGGCAAAAGTAAAAAGCCAAATAAATGAGTGAGGAGCCAACCAGGAGAGCATACTATTAGCACAAATACGCTATCAGGTCTCCTCGGTCTTCTTGGCTCATTAAAGAGACAAAACTAAACCAAGCAAGGAGAATGAATCATGTTTGGCACTAACAGAGAGCAGGCCTGGGGTCAGGGTTAAGGTCATAAAAGGAGGAGAGAGACAGGGATTAAAGCTACATTTGCTCCGAGGGTCTCTGAGATTAGAACTCTAAAGTGAAATTTCTGGAAAAGCCCTCCAATAGTCTAAAATTACCACAGAGTACTTCGAATTCTATCCACGAATGGAATGAAAATGAAGTTTAACAGGCACAGAACAAATGTGAAATAGCAAACTTGATGTCATCTGAACTCTGCTCAGAGGGGCTGAAAAAGTCCCGGCTGGAGGCAAATTAACCCTTTCAGGGCACGAGGCTATCTTGCAATGAATGGTCTAGGAGGACTAATTCATTCCACACGGCCTAGACCATTCATTCTAATAAGAACCGGTAACAATTATGCCCACAATGCAAGGTTTTTTATTTTTTGGAACTGACAACATCCATGAGAAGTGTTCTAGGCTAAGATGCTGTTTGGTATTGAAACAATATTTGTTCTCCCCGACCATAATCCCAACTCGAAAGCATTTTAGGCATTTATCATTTTTAATGACTACGGCAAATGCCAGATTTTGTCCTTTTGAAGATAAAATGCTACATTCAAAAAGTCATAGGATTTGCATATACAGCCAAGGCTGAGAAACACACCCCAAACCTGCCCTTTGATTTTACGAGTCTGGCTGCGAGGAAGGTTTCCATCGTCGCTCGCTCTGCCAATGTCATTACTTTACAGCGAGGCCTGCCAAAAGGCAGCCCGTAGCCAAGCTCGTGTGTCAGGTTTATTCAAGTGGCTCGTTGTAGATGAGCTCTCTTGCCATCTCTTTACCGGGCTTGACGGACTATCATTAATAAAAGTGTATTGATCTCTGAATCTATTCCCGGCTATTAAAAAAAAAACCCTAATAAATGAGATGGCTGTATGAGGAATAAATAATACCTGACCAGAGAGAGTCCAAAAACTGTCAGAAGGCGCTTGCTGTACATTTTCTCAAACTCTTCCCTAACAGGAATCAGAGTTTTACAGCTACAGCCAGCCGTGGAGATCCATGCAATGCCCTCATTTTAAAGAGGAAAGGGATCCGTGAGCCTGCACAGCTGAGTGCTGCCTGAGGACTAGAATGCAGCAGGTCTCCTGTCTCCCAGCCAGTGACCGTGCTGGCAACCAAGACACGCCAAAGCCCTGCTTGCAGGCTGACTGCAAAGGGCTTTTGCTTTGCTGTATTTTCCTATTAATGTTCTGAAAGACTCAAAATTCTGATCTGCATAAAGAGGCCTGCATCCCTTTTAGGTGTCCTTGAGTGATGAAATGATGAAATAGTAAAAGGCCTTCTTCAACCTCTCTGCCACCAGTGAGAGATGATTCCACGCGTGCATTGCCACGATGGACATGCTAGTTACAAATCCCTATGATGGCCTTAAGTTCCCTCTTCAACTGAACTGAAAGATGCCTAAAAACTTCACTCAGGCAGATGACTCCCCATTGGCTGGCCACTCCCCAATGCTCAAGGGTACCACTACTGCAGCTGAGCTGGTAGTAACGTGCTATTTTCCTGAGCAGCAGGCTTCTGACAGCAGCCTGGGTAGAATTTATGGATAACATTGCCCTATCCTCTGCTCAGATCTGCCTTTCTCCCCTACTCCCTTTTGGAAGTGGACAGATCACACACATTTCTGATTGCTTAGCGTAAAAGTTAAGATCAAATCCACACAATGAGAAAAATGGTCAAGGAGCAGGCCCTGTCCAGTGTGGGGTTTGCCTAAATTTGGACTCAGCTGGGGCTGAGCATAAGCTTCATTAACATGATGTCAAATCAACAGGACAGCAAAGGAGTCTCTCAAACACCTAACTCTTCACAGGATCCCTTGAATAAATCAAGCCTGTGTTATTACGGGATTCACCGTGTGCCTTGAGGTCTAAGTAGCACATGATAGACTGACTGCATTTGGAACTGCCATGTCCATAAAGGGAAATCTGTGTACGCGTATCTGCATGCAAGTTGATGTTTAAAGTACATAAAAAACGAGACAAAAACTTGCTACCAAAAATGCCCATGTCTCTCCGTTTCTTCAAACAGCATAAGCAACTCTTTGACCAAGAAAACTTTGTACAAGACCCACTTTCTGCCAGACTTCTTGGGCAGCTATATATGACACACGGCATCGCTTACAACTCACAGTAAAACAAACTTCATCTGCCAAGGAAGAATCTTTAAGAAACAAGTTTATGCAGTCAGTAGTTCCCCTAACACAAATCCAGTGTCCTAGCTTCCACTCACTCACTCATTCACACACTGACCAAACTTTTGCTCAATGCCATTGGCTGTCAAAGAGCTCGCAGCCTTGTGTGGAAGGCAGATGGACAAACTAGCAAATATAATGTAATAGGCTAAGAGCTATGGTACAAGAGACAACAAAGAGCTATGGAAATGGGAAATGACAGCCTTGGAGGAGATGTCGTGCCCAAGCAGTCCAGCTAGGAGAGAAGGGCATTTCAGGTGAAGGAAGGGGCACATGCAAAGGTACTGAGGTGGGAGAAGCAAGGCATGCCTGGGAAATGCCAAGTGCTAATGAAGTAAAATAGTAGCCAGAGCGCCCAGGGCGCGGACATGCTAAGGAACTCTGACTGCATCTGAGGCTGACATTTTTTGCAGGGAAATGATTGGGTTGGATTTCAGTCTTAGAAAGACCTCTCACAGTGGTGTGAAGGATGAATTGGGAAGAACCAAATCGGTGGCTCAGAAGCAGCTGCGAATCTACGGAGACAAGATTAATGGGTGCCCACGGCTGCAGGGTTGGGGCAGAGAGAGAGTGGGAGTGAGTGTAAATGGGCACAAGAGATTTGTCGATGAGAGGTGGCAGAAATGCCCTAAAACTGCATTGCAGCGAGGACTGTACAACTCTGTGAACTTACCAAAAGTCACTGAATTGTACATTAAACATGAGCACAGTTTATTGTACGTAAACTATACCTCAGTAAAACAATTAGAAAACAAGCAAAGCAATTGCAGAGACTGAAGTTTCCTATGCAAGAATGGATGAGGACCTGGAGCTGAGATTTAGAATTCGCTATGGAGAATAGGTGGAGGAGAGGAAGCTCAGGTTTGAGACGCCAAGCGGGAGGTACCTGTGGAACCTACACCTGAGCAGGTTTCTCAAACTCTGCCTTACAGACATGAGGGGCAGGCAATTCTTGTGGGAGGCATCCTACACACTGTATGATGTTTAGCAGCACCGATGACCTCTAACCAGTATATGCCAATGGCATCCAAATGTCTCCATTGTCAGAGGTCCCCTCAGGACAAAACTGTCCCAGTTAACCATTCATCAAGAGAGGAAGATCTTATCTCATGGTTTTTGTTCCTTATTTTTCAGAGATGTAATTCACACACCATAAAATTCACCATTTTATTTTTTTAAATAGTTTATTGATTATGCGATTACAGTTGTCCCATTTTCCCCTTTACTCCCCTCCACCCTGCACCCCTCCCACCCACATCTCCCCCTTTAGTTCATGTCCATGTGTCATTAAGTTCTTCAGCTTCTACTTTTCCCACACTATTCTTGCTCTCCCCGTCTATTTTCTACCCACCGTCTATGCTACTTATTCTCTGTCCCTTTTCCCCCTCTCTCCTCCTCCCACTTCCCTGTTGCAAACCCTCCATGTGATCTCCATTTCTGTGGTTCTGTTCCTGTTCTGTTTGCTTAGTTTTTCTTTTTGTTTTAGGTGTAGTTGTTAATAATTATGAGTTTGCTATCATTTTACTATACATGTTTTTTTAATCTTTTTTCTTATAAATGTATAAGTCCCTTTAACATTTCATATAATAAGGGCTTGGTGATGATGAACTCCTTTAACTTGACCTTACCTGAGAAGCACTTTATCTTCCCTTCCATTCTAAATGAAAGCTTTGCTGGATAGAGCAATCTTGGATGCAGGTCCTTGCCTTTCATGACTTGGAATACTTCTTTCCAGCCCCTTCTTGCCTGGAAGGTCTCTTTTGAGAAATCAGCTGACAGTCTGATGGGAACTCCTTTGTAGGTGACTGTCCCCTTATCCCTTGCTGCTTCTAGAATTCTCTCCTTCATTTTAATCTTGGGTGATGTAATTATGATATGCCTTGGTGTGTTCCTTCTTGGGTTCAGCTACTTTGGGACTCTGAGCTTCCTGGACTTCCTAGGAGTCTATTTCCTTTGCCAGATTGGGGAAGTTCTCCTTTATTATTTGTTCAAATAACTCTTCCACTTGTTGCTCTTCCTCTCTTCCTTCTGGTACCCCTATAATTTGGATGCTGGGATGATTAAAGATGTCCTGGAGGTTCCTAAGCCTCTCCTCACTTTTTCAAATTCTTGTTTCTTCATTCTTTTCTGGTTGGATGTTTCTTTCTTCCTTCTGGTCCACTCCATTGATTTGAGTCCCAGTTTCCTTCCCATCACTATTGGTTCCCTGTACATTTTCCTTTATCTCACTTAGCATAGCCTTCATTTTTTAAATCTAATTTGTGACCAAATTCAACCAATTCTGTGAGCATCCTGATTACCAGCATTTTGAACTATGCATCTGATAGGTCGGCTATCTCATCACTTAGTTGTATTATTTCTGGAACTTTGATCTGTTCTTTCATTTGGGCCATTTTATTTATTTATTTTTGTCTTGATGTGCCTGTTACATAGCGAGGGGCGGAGCCCTAGGAGTTCACCAGGGTGGGGCAATCACATCACTGGGTTGTGATGCTGTTGGTGGGGGAGGGGTCAGAGAGGGGACAATGACACTTGCTCTGCTCTCTGTTGGATTTCAGTGCCTTCCCACACTTCCCCCAAGCAAATTGGGCCCTTCTGGTGCTAATTCCCAGGTGGGTAGATTTGTGTATGTTCTGGGACCCTGTGGGTCTCTCCAACGAACTCTCCCGTGAGGCTGGGAGTCTCTCCCAGCTCTCAACCCCCAAAGATGTTTTCAATCTGTGTTTTGAGGCTTTATTTCCCTGTGCTGAGACCCTGGGTTGCATGGTCTGTCTCGCTCCCCAGTTTCACCTGGTTTATCTGCTCGCGAATGTGGGACCACCCAGTCTGCCAGCCACCTTGTGCACCGTGCCCCTCCACAATCCACTGCTTCACTGGGTCCACCAGCTGCTGCCTGCATGGCAAGGGTCCTCCAGACACTGCTTTGCTGCAAGCCCTCTCGGCCGGGCTGCCCGACTCTGCCCCTCCTACCCGCCTCCTACTGATCTGGATGAATGTTTCTTCTTTAACTCTTTGGTTGTCAGACTTCTATACAGTTCAATTTTCTGTCAGTACTGGTTGTTTTTTTTTGTTTCTAAATTTTTGTTGTCCTTATTTTGGTTGTGCGAGGAGGCACAGTGTGTCTACCTATGCCTCCATCTTGGTCAGACTCAAAATTCACCATTTTAAAGTGTACAGTTCAGTGGCCCTTAATACAAGTTGTGCAATCATTATCAAATTGCAGACCATTTTCAACACCCCAAAGAGAAACTCCATACCTATGAGCACTCACTCTCCACTTCCCCTACTGCCCTGGGCCCTGGAAACCACTCATCTACTTTGTCTCCATGGACTTGCCTATTCCTGACATTTCATGCAGAATCATACGGCACGTGGCCTTTTGTGTCTGGCTTCTTTCACTTGGCACAGTGTTTTCAAGGCCCATCCATGTTGTAGCACATGTCAGTGTTTCGTTCCTTTTACGGCCAGTCTTCCACTGTTTGGACCTTCCAGTCTGTTTATGTCGTCATCAGGTGCAGGGCTTTTGGATTGTTTCCACTTTTTGGCTATTATGAATAATGCTGCTGTGAACACTCATGTACAAGCTTTGGCACAGACATATGTTTTCATTTTTCTTGAGGAGAGAGCTAGGAGTGGAATTGCTGGGTCATGTGGTAACTCCACGCTTACCCCTTTGAGGAACTGCCAATTTTTCCAAGGGGCCACACCGTTTTCTATTCCCTGGCAGCACTGCATGAGGGCGTAAACTTCTCCACATGCTCAACAACGCTTATGATTGCCCTTCACTCATATTTTTTTTTTTGTTTCAAGTTTCCAAGCAAGCACTTAGTATTAGGCTACGTTGTTTATGACACCTTTGTAGATGACAAAACTGAAGGTCAGAGGGTGACTTAAACGGGTCACGCTTACAGGTCAGTAAAGTCCTTTCCAGCATTAATATTTATTATTCTATGTTGAAAACTGCATAATTAACTTCAATGCTGCTACCGGCGTTTGGCACATGATCTGTTTGTGCTGGTCTTTAATTTTCAGAGATTCATCCACATCTACACTTTTCCCCTCTCAACTATTCAAAGAAATCAATCACTTGGCAAGCGTCCTACCTCATTCGGGCATCGTTATTTTTCCCTCTTTATTTAATCATTCCACTTCCATCGACATAACCCCATAGTATCTCTCATCTTAAAAACATAAACAAAACCTCCCTGGACTCCATACCCCCTGCCACTGTGTACTCCATTTGTCTGTTTTCTTCTACAGCGAAACTCCTGGAGACGTATCCCCACTCATCACTTCCAGTTTCTCTCCTCCCCTTCTCTCTCTCTCAGTCTCACTTCCAACACTCCATCCAAATACTTGTCAGGGTCACCAATGATTTATGTGGCCAAATCCCCAAATGATTCTTTCTCAGCCCTTCCATCACTCATTTTATCAGTAGCTCTGAGACCAATCAATGATCCTTCTGTCCTTAAAATACTGTCTTCCTGTGGCTTCTGAGACACCACTGCCATTTCCCATCCCCTTCCTGGTTGCTCCTCCTCAGCGCCCTGTGCTGGTTCTGCCTTATTTTCTCAACCACTAAAAGTCAGAGTAACACATGGCTTGGAATTGGACTACCTTTCCCCGACGTAGATGGCCATCAGGCATCTCAAATAAACTCCTGATTTCTTTTCCCCCCAAATCTCTCACGATCTTCCCCAGAGAGTAAATGGTAATTCCTTTTTCCACTTTGTCCACCAGCCTTGGAGTCATCCTTGACTCCTGGCTTTCTCTCCTCAGTTAGCGGCTCTCTGATGTCCAGAGTCCCACCGCTCCTTGCCTCCTCCATCAAGCCAGTGCCATTGTTTAACTGAGTTTGTCTGTAACTCCCGTTTTTCACATCCTTCGACTGTTCACTGAATGGCTGGGAAGACACAAACACTCCAAAAAAGTGTTACCAGCATAGAAATTTATTTGAATTCAAAATAATATAGTTCTATTTAGAATACTATAACAATTATCTAAAGCAATTATCATTTACTGGCTCTGAAACATGTCTAAAGATGTCATCCTTTTGAAGTCAAAATATGTAAGAAGAATGTACAAGGAAGGAAAAATATAAAAAACAAGTTTGCTGAGTACCGGGAATTGTTACAAGAGGGACACACTCAGATACTGTAATGGAGTCCAAATTATAAAACACACAGCAAGGCGTTCTCTTGCTTCAGCGATCCCCTGGAAAAAGCTCCGTGGCCTCAGTGATGCGAGAACACCCCCACTCGGTTGTAACAGGGCAAACTTCCTGACACAGGTAGTTATTCACGATACTTGCCCTTTCTCTAACTCCTTTCCTCACACCCATTTCTTTCTTTTTTTTTTCCCCTTTAAGATCGGTTTCAGGTTGTTGAGAAACTTTTGGTTTTATTTGTAAACTGGAGCAAACACCATCCTGATTGAAGTAGTCAACGATCAAGTTGAAGATGCACAAGGATCAAACTTCTGAAAAAGGTCAATCAGCCGTTTAAAAGAGACCATTGGGAGCTAACAGAAACAAAAATCAGACACCGTATGTTTGCTAAATGGATTAAAAAGAGTAAGCAGTAGAAAATGGGTGAAAAACCCATCTCACTGTGACCTAGACAATCAACAGCAGACAGGTGACCTCTGATGAAACTCATTGACTTGTGGAGCGAACTATCGGGAAGCTCCCAGACAGAGCTGGGTTTCCGCAGTGTCCACAGCCCCAGTGCCAGCTCAGAAGGTCTCCTCCTCTCGCAGATACTGGAACACGGACGAGAAGTCTTTCTTTGAGTAGCCCTTTGCGCACATCATCCTGTAGATCTGATGGGCTTGGCTGCCCAGCAGGATTGGGCTCTTTGTGCTGGTAGCGGAGTCTTGTGCTAATCCCAGATCCTAAGTCAAACAAGGGCAGGAGAACACAGTGAGACTGGTAGGCAAGGCTCACTTTGGAACTGCGGCTCCTAATGCTTTGGTTTCAAAGAAGGAAAAATGAAGTCTGAAAAAAAGAAGATACTTGCACGCTCTGTGGTAAATTAGGTACGTACTTTATAGGTGCTTTCATATAGTTACAAAACTGCTCCAGACCGAAACTTTGATTTCTGAGCATCCTCTCCACTCCTCCCCCCTCCACCAGACTTCGCACGAGGGTTACTCTCAAGGCGAGATCACACAGGCAAATGCTTTTCCAACTCAGCAGAAAAGCCTGCAAGCCCAAACCAAACCCTGTTTTGGAATCATTAGCTATCCATTCAATCAACAAATATTCAGCAACTCCTATGTGCAGGGCACGGTGCTGAGTGCTGGTGATATCAGGTCACTATTCTCATGGATCTTACTGCCCAGTGGGATAGGCAACAAAACATACTAAAACTCCACCCAACGACACATGCTGTGAAGAAAAATAAAGCCAAGTGAGGGGTTAGAATGTGATGGATGGTAAGGGGGTGGGGCGGAAGAAAGCGTGTTCTGACGAATGGAATGTGTGGGGAGGACCTCCCCGAGCCAAGACCTGGACCTCAGGCCTGAACGTTAGGGAGGCAGAGTTCTCCGGAGAGCTGGGGAAAGAGCGTTTCAGGCAGATGGAACGGCAGGGTAAAGGTCCTGCAGCGGGACACGGCGTGGATGGTCAAAAAAAAACAACATGAAGGCCAACGAGGCTGAGTTAGAGCGAGCAAAGGGGCCGGGGAGGGAAGCACATAAGCCGGGACGGGTGGAAGAGGAACACGGAAGTGTTAGTGTCTGGATTTTAAGTGCAACGCAACAATCATCTTCACAATGACCCTCTAACATCTCATAGACCTAATGCTTCATTCGAAAGTTTCAGAAAGCTTATGGCTATTCGAAAATAGACAAAGTTAACATTATAAATCTTTTATCACTAAACTGTAGCTAATGGATACCTACGACCATAAAAATAAAATCTTGTCCAAACTTGAATTATCTGGGGTACATGGAAGACGATGGAGGCACAGGTAACTGAAACACGATTCCCCTATTTCATTCATTTGTGATGGTAAGAGCTGCAAACAAGTAGCAAAACCAGCTCCAGTTTTCTCCTTACCATGACCACGTTCATTTCCTGCACTCAGGGCAAAGTCAAGAAGCAAAGAAAGGGGAAGACGAGAAGCAAGATGAGAACTATTTCTACTCTTCCAAGAACATCCTTGAGAACAGGGCAATTATTGATACCATCCACTCAAGACAGAAAATGATTCAAAATAAAAACAAGCAAAGGTTAAAGAATGACTTAAATCTCTAGCTTCGTAAATATGTATGATGCCACAGGCACAAACATTATTTTTGTTTATTCGCATAATTTTCACATGTAAACACATAGATTTGGAAAATCTACTTAACCTTGAATTCTTCTACAGCTTTGACTAAAAAACAAGTTTAATTATCACCTACACGCTCACAAGTTGGATGGCTCCATGGTTGCGCATGTCCTGACAAGCAGACAAGCCTCTTCTGTCGACATCATTCAGCAGCACATCTGTGAGACGCTTTTAAAGGACTAAGGCAAATACAGATAGGAAGATAGCCCTTAATTTTTAACCCGGTAATACAACTAGAATATAAGAACTCAGAAAAACAACACATCGAGAAGACAACCCTATTGGGGAAAAAAAACCTGTTAAGAGTTTTTCAAAGAGGCAAGTAAATTATTCCCCCAATTAAGAGTTCAAAAAACCAAAAAAGGGAAATGAAAATGCTTTGGTAGCTGCTACCTGAAAAGACGAACATTCTGAAGATGGAAAGGCGGCCTCTCAATCCTGTCCGTCAGGGAAACAGGTGTGTTGGGGGAGGTACCGGGAGTCATCATGGTTTCCCAAAAGTTGATTCTGAGTGCCCACGAGGAACAGACCTCGAGGCTGGGGGGCTCAGGAGAATGATCTGCTTTCTTTACTGACTATGTTCTGACTACGTACATACAACACATTGGAATTTTATGATGTCAAGACCTAGAAATACATGTCCAAGCCCCTACATTTATGGCCTGCTAGCATCACATCCCCTGGCAGAAGGACATTTAATGGCAGTTAAGCACAACATCTCTCAGTAAAGCCCCGATCTGCCCAGGAAGGTGTGACTGCTTTCATCACTGCAGCACTGAGGGGATTTCTTCATCTCCACCAACTTGCCTATACAAATCTAAGTGGCTAGAGTGTGTTCTTGCTAACAGCTCTCTGAGATGGTGAAAGACTTTCTTTAAAAGTTCCTTTCTAAGTCCTCTCATCCTAAGCAACATTAAGACGGGTTCCTCTTTGTAAGGTAAATGACAGCTGCATTTCACAGAGGAAATGAGAGTAAAACAGAAAGTAGTATCCGTATGTTTTACTACGGTACTGTGTATGCTACTAGCTGAAAAAGCTACCTTTTATTATCCCGAAGATCAGAGCAGATTCCTCCTGGGCAGGGACCCTGGAGGACCGTGGCTCAGGTGGCGGAGAAGAGGGCAGCTCCGGAGAACAGGGCCCAATCAAAGCCAGCGCTGCGGAAGGACGGGATTTGCCCACACAATTCCACACCCTCTGGTTAGAAGCCTCCTACCTCTTATTACACTTTACTAAAGTGCTCTCCTCTGCTGGAGCCCTTAGCAGTATTTTAGGAACCAAATAAGCTAACAGGTCACAACCCACTTCATACAGATACAGAAAGGAAAGTGGGCAAAATTGTGCCTCTTTCATTTGTCCCCACGCCTAATAAATCGCCCTGCAGTGCTGATAGGACCATGCACCCGAGGAGCTGCTTTCTGTTTCCACGCACAGCCACACAGCACCATCATTAAAGAAAGACATGCAAACATAAACACAAGGGCCAGGTTGGCCTAAAAGTATTTTCTAAGATGAAACATGAGAAGAAACAAAACTGTAAAACAAGAAACGCAGAAACAAAAGGAGAAGCATCAAACGTTGCTTCATCCACCAGGTATCTAAAGTGCCAGGCTGTACAGTGCCAGGAACGGAGCAGAGGGGCAAGGAAGGCTGAGCCAGGCAGAGGCTCAGTGAGAGAGGACATGAGGCTGAAGCAGAGAGGGGAGCAAAGCTGAGCTGGGGAGGCCGGCGGAGGCCAGATCACTGAGGGCCCAGTAAGAGCACGTGCGGAGCGGGGCTTTAATCTACAAGTAGCTGGAAACCAGGAAAGCAACGAAATAGGGAAAAATGGCATCGTCAGGTTTTTACATGTCAGGAAGCTCACGTTTCTCTGAGATGGAAAATGAACAAGAGAAGATGAGGAGGAAAGACAGGGAGACCAGGCATGAGTGGGTGTGCCGTCGCCTGCATGAGGCTCGGCCAAGGTACCGGTCGTGGCAGAGGAGGGAATGGAGGACTCAAGGCATCGTGGTGAGCAGGACGGACAGAATGCCTTGGGGAATAAAGGAGCCAGTATGTATCCAAGGGTGGCCACTGTTACTCTCGTAATCAGGGAAAAAAAGTCAATTGGGCGAGGTGAGCATAAGCTCTATGCAGAAATCTGAAATTCTGTTCACCTGTACAGTATTTCCTAAAGCTGAGATCACAAATGAGAAGAGGCCAAGCTTGCTTTTCAAGTGACTTTATGCATAAACACATATTCCTAACCCGGGTGGTGTACTTAGAAATCTGGCGTCGTGAGCAAGAGCCTCTCTCCTTCTGCGGTGTGCGTGCCCCATGCCGCTGTATTCTCGGTCATCAGAAAATTCCCACTGCTTTCCTTCGAAGGGCTCCATAAATTAATGCAAGTTCATTATGGAGAACAAAATTTTACCAGCTCAGATTATGAACAAACCCAAGCACAAAAGAAAAATCCCAGCGCGTTCTTCTCATTTCAAAAGTCAGAAACAAAAATGAATACAATAAGGATTTTTATCTAAGTTTTAACTCATTTCCAGCAAGTAAGTGAATCATTATTTCAGTAATTTGCCTTGTAGGAGTTTGCCTTCCATGTCTGTATGCTTTGTTAAAGGTGTGGCAGGGGTAGTGGGGAGAGAGGGATGGAGGGAAGGAAGGAGAATCAGACCATGAAGCAGCCCGACCTCGGGCAGCCTCCGCGCTTGCCGTACCTTGGCCATGAGTGTTGTTCCGAATCCGCCCTGATAGTTGTTAGCCGAGGGGACGCCATCCATCACTCCGGGGACGGGGTTGTAAGTGTCACTTGACCAACATCGTCCCGAGCTCATATTTAGGATTTTAGCCAACAGTTTTGGGTCAAGCCCTAACCTGTCAAAGGTCAAAGAAAAGAAGTGTTAAATGTCAAAATGTGCAAGCCATGCGTGACTTATCTACGAGTGAGGACACTCTGTCTTCTCTCTCCATTTATTATGTGTCTTCGAAAATCAAAGCAGATTGATGAGAGTGAAAAATCCAATCTTAAATTATAAGGTATTAAAAGCTAGTGATTAAACCATTCTGACAGTCTGCAAAGAAAGAAAACCTTCTGCACTGTCACACTTTGAAGAAATAACACACAATCACATAAAAGTGTTGTTGGTGAATCACACGTGGGTTTTCTGGGGAAGAACAAATGCCCTCTGTTGAACATTATGCATTTACGTATCACATAGAACCTTAAACTCATATGATCATCTAAATTCTACATTCTTTACTCACCAATGGTATGTTTCAGAAAGGAATACTGACAGATAAACTACGTCCCATGTGATCCTGTGTAGATGCATATTCATTTCTGTTTATTCTTTTAGCTTTTCTGAGAATCAATGCAAGAGATGAGCCACAAGCAAGCAGTACAATGAGCTTAAGAGAAGTTATCACTATAGAAGAAGACATTTCTTGCTGCAAACTTTTCCTTATTCATTAAATCTTCATCAGACAATCCTGCTTCTGAAGCAAGTCTGCACAGAGTTGCGACATACGCTATCTCCTCCAAGACATGCACCATAGTTCTGGGTCAGCTGCTGATAAGGTTACTGATCCTGATAAAACAAAGCTTGCCCAAGCGGAAACATCATTTGTTCTATCACTGAGCTGATGGCATAAATGGCTGTTCAATGTGGACCCAGGGAAAAAAAAGAATCAAAATGCTGTATGACTTTGATCCTCAGTTTCTTACTGCAGTTTGGGAAGGACAGTTTTGCTAAGTATCACTAAATCAAAATTCAAATAAAATTTGCTTTTTCTTAAAACCAATCTCTTCCAGAATTAAAAAAAAAAAAAAAAGCTTGAAAAAAGACACACACGGATGTTACACCAACTGTGCACTTTGGCATGTTTAGGTTCTTGTTTATTTGTTCCAAATATATGCATGCTTACTTCCAGATCTGAGTATCACGACCAGTGAACACTTTTCCAATGTTAGGACAGGGGCCTCGGGCTGATAGCCAGGGAGCCTGTGGACTTTCTGTGTAACGTCACTGTTCTGTAATACCATGAGGCATGCGTGTACATGAATTCACAGGGTGGATCATGTCACAGTGAGGCTGTTTCCTACGGAGCGTAAGTGACATAAAAGATCCACACAACGGCTATCACACATTCTGTTCAGCTGTGGACGGCGGGGAAAAATCCCAGCAGTTTTCATTCATTCTTTCATAAAGATCCAAGTTTGTTACATGTATAGTTGCTACTGATACTTTCTTTCCCCCCATTAAATAAAATCAGGCTATCCGTATGCTGTTGTAGCAGATGACTTATGCAAAGAAAAAGCCAATGTGTTTAGGGAAGAACTATGAGAAGTAAAATCACAAATTAACAATCAGATAATATGCTATAATTGCAAGTATGTTCTCTAAGCACAAATGTGGAAGAATCTGTATGTCTAATGTGTTCCACAAGCAGGGAATATTTTTAAAGATCTGAAAATAACGCCTTTCCCTTTCATTTGAAATGTAATTTAGGGGCTTCCTAATTTAGATTCTTTTAAAACGGTTTATTGTATTTCGAGCCGAAGAGTTACCCCCCTCTTTATAATCCACCAGTTATACTAAACGGTCCCGCACAACCATCTTTATCACCGAGGACACTCGCACCCTGCCTCTGATACCAAAACGGCGAGCAAAGCTTACTATCCTTTGCAAACCCTTAAACTTCATTTTTTCTCAAATGTTCAAGGAAAAATACTGGCACTAATTTCTGGAATCCTTTTTGGTAAACACATTACTATCGAGAAGCTTCCTAGGGGCACAGGAAAAAATGAGGTGGCGGGTGCTATGTGCTCACTTTTCGATCTCATGCCTCCCACCAAGCCGATTCCCCTTGCAAGGCGGCTACTCCCGCTCTGCTTTGCCTCCACTCTCCACCCTGCAGCAAAGTGTATCATTAAAAAGAGCAAGTTAGAAGTGTTTTGCATTTCATCTTTCTGAGAATTCTTTCACTGGCACATATATAACTGACAGTTAAAATTAGACATGGTATTAAAATCAGTTACTGAAGTCCTCTGTCTTCCACTGTGCCCAAGGCTTGTAATGGTCTGAAACCAGCTAGAATACACAGTAATTGTCATTCAGAGAGTCTATCCTAGAACGTCATGCTTCACTGGAGAAGACTGAGTTTCCATCTGAAATCAACAAATTAATCCAAGACAGGTATCTGAAAGGGCAAGTTTAATAGGAAGCAGCTACTGGGCTCTCAACCATGATAAAATGTTATTGCTGTTTCCCTGTAAATTGGCTGGGAACATATGATACTTTCTGCATAAGAGCCCCATTGCTGCTCAGGAGATATACAGCTCAAGCCATCAAAAGGATGACAGTCTGTCAGTCCCCATAATAACTTGCCACTGGATGTGCTTCGAGAGTGCACGCGTGCACGCATGTGGCTTTACGATTGCTGGAATGTTCTCTGATGTAAACAGAATGAATTCATTGCTCTGACCGCATATATAATGCAATTCAAATAAACGTCACTGTGTCAAATCTACTCGCCTTTAAAACACAAGAATTTTAAATGAACTATTGGGAGAAGTAAAAATGCAGAAACTGTAAAAACTTTAAAGACCATCCAAACGTTTACCTTCGCTGTAGCCAAGGGTTTTAAAAGCCAAGTAAGTTTGTTCACTTTATATTCTCTGTATGTATCCATCAATACTGTCTGGTTTTACGTCAGAACAAAGCAAATAACGTCACTAAACAGAGGGGCTCGCACACAGGAACAGCTCTAGACATGATGTGTCTGAGACCATGTCGATCACAGTCAATCATCCAGTTACTCACCGAATGCTCATGCAGATCTGCTGAGGAGACCACAGTAAAGAAGCTAAGACTAAATGGTAATGCAAAAAAAAATTCTTAAGTTCCAACACCTGGGGTGGGGTGGGGGAGAAGCTGAGGAGCTGTGCCTGCCTCCACGAGTGGGCCAGTGAAGTCATGTGTCCAGATAGATACCTTTTACCTGCGGCAGGGGAAGTGCCTGCCTCCCTCACTCCCTCCCTCCCTCCCTTTTCCCCTCATCCACTTGACAAATCTTCACTGAGTGCCCACTATATGCTAAATATGTTCTTAAGATATGGCAACGAGCAGACAAAGCCATCCGCCTTCGTGCAGCTTGCATTCCAGTTGGGAAGGTGCGACAAGCAGAGACATAATGCCAGCCAGTGAGCAGTGCTATGAAGAAAAAGCATCCAAGTACAATTCAGTTCAATCACTAACCACCACCACCATCACATCCATCGCTACCATGCATTGAGCACCTACTCAGTGCCAGGATCTGTTTTAAAAGATGTACATGGAGTAACTCATTTACTCTTAACAACAACCCTATCGACACATGCTGTTATTTCTGCCATGTCACAGATGAGAAAAGTTTAGGTCTACGGCAGAGCAGGGACGCAGACATGAACTGACCCAAACTCGCACCATCCTGGGTCTCGCTGGGTCGTGTGGGTAGTGAACTTGATAGCCAGTCAGCCACCCTGATGGCATTTTTATCAGCTTATCAAGAAATTCGGTCAAACTTTTATTACAAACCTTTTGCCGTTTGTTAAATCTACCGGGGCATATACTTAAGGCCTTCAGTCATCACCTGAAAAAGGAAACGACAACCTCTTCTACGGGCAGCAGCCACGACACCGCAACTACGCTTGCGGGAAAGCGTGCGTCTTGCACAGCCTTCCAGAAGTTCCACTGCTCATTAAGCTTTTGGTGGAAAAAGACAAGACGGGTGTTGCCGCAGGGGCCTGGGGCCTAGTTGGTAATGCAAATCACTGCTTCTACTACCACTATCGAAAACAATAAAACAAAAACAATTCCCAGTGGAGTGAAACTGAAAACAAAACAACACAACTCACATTATCGACGCTGTTTCCCTGCGATGCGCAGGAACAAAAGCTCTCCAATACAAGCAGGGCACTGTGAGCGCCATGGAGCCATGTTCTGAGTCCCCACGAGAGCCCAATTAGAAGGCAGAAAGGCCTCATAAAAAAGAATCCTGAAATATGTTGTATACCAATATTTTTTATGGTTTACTTTTTTATAGCATTTTAAACTTTCACTAACATCCATAAAGACTCACTGTAAAAGATCATAGAGTCAATAAGAGCTTTAAACTGTAAGAGTTTATTCTTCTATTTAAAAAAAAAAAGGAAAGATCAGTGTTCTGGAAAAACAGACTTAGGAGAATGAAACTAATCAGAAATGATCACTCCACAGGAACAGGTGACTCAACTTGTGAATGTCGACATTAATGCTCTGAAAAAATCCTCACTTCGGAGCGAACAGAATATAAATGTGGCCGAGGCACTTGGACGCTGCGCCACTTTGTGGGGATTCACTACTTGGGAATTTATGTTTGCTGATGCCAATTTTCTCTCTCCCCCTGCACAGCTCAGTAAGTTGTGGCTGCTCTCTACACTCTATTAGAGAGCAGTCCTGTCATTTTCAACCATGTCTGTAAACCATGGAGGAAAGACAATGGCAGAAGCAATCATTTTTAGAACTTTCCAACCACTGAGAATCTTTGTAAGATAAACTGATAAAATCCTAACGTTATAAAAATAATTAATACAATCTGAAGGACCAGAAACATATAGGTCATTGTAACAATTAAGTAAAACTAGTGAGTCCCTGCTTTGTGTTCAAACATAAATGTATCAGGAACAGTAGTGTAGATAGAGTTTTGGGAAAAAATAAACATTTGAAAGTTTCATATTTCTAACTATTGTTTTTATCATAGTGGATCAAGGCCAACAATAAGATAAAAGCTATTTATTGCTTCTGCTTTTAACATTTTTATTTGGAATTTTATCACTTTTCATGTTTTCTTTGATAAACCACTCTAGTAGCTAATGTACATATTTCATTCAATTCACTTGATTCAACTGATTTTCATCCTGTTCTTTATTAGCTGGTACCTGGAGTTGGACTTCCACAGCATTTACCACACAAAAACTTCATTTTCAAAGGGCAAACGATCACCTCCTAAGGGTTTTGCTAGGAAGATTATCTGCGGAAGCCAGAGGACACACCACTGGGCCCAGGAACGTCCCGATCCGGTGATGCTCCAGGGAAGCAGCAGAGTGTGAACACACAGGCACAGAGAAAGGGGCGAGTGTCAGCACCACATAACCTGGGTTCGTCTGGGCTTTTACAGTCCTACAATGCTTTCATTCATATCCAGAATAATAAAGATAAAATTCTAAAGATGCACACATATGTTAATGCTCTAATCCTATTGTCAGCACCAATTAATTTTATATGCAATTTTGGTTTCAGAAATTTACATTTTCTTCTTCCATGAAATTAGTCTAAAGGATGGACATATAAACAAGTCATTACTAACCAGTTTTTCAATTACAATAAGTGACCCATAGCCTAAAATTGGCTACAACAGAGAACAACAAATAGCTTCCTATATACACTACCAGTTTTATTAAAGCTTTGTACAGATATGCTAAGCTTACCATCTTAGAGACATTCAATTTTAAAATGTAAATGGTACAGGATATTGATAAACCAATTAGCGCTGATGCAAAGCAAATTCCTCTTTTATCTCAATTACAACATGACAACTTAATAGGTCAAGATAGTTTAACATCTGAGACAAGGGCAATTCAATAAAACAATAGTATCTTGATATGGTAATTAAGAGGAAATGTGAATCCATTACTATGTTTTAAAAAATATCTCAAGTACTTTGGTTCTTTTTATTGCTTCTATCAAAAGCTGTGATAAGAAACACCAGTGTGATTTGTGATCTATTTGGTGTGTAGTTTTGGAAAGTGTGAAACAAACATGTGAATAAAACATCTTGCTCTGTAAGCATTTTTTAAAGTAAGAAATATATATTTATCATATTCATGAAATTCAAACATTAAAAAATTAATTAGGTAATTAATCATATGTAGCGTTCCTGACCCCCCAAATTACAGGCTAAAATCTAGACATTAACCTTCAGCATGCCAAGGGATGAGCATCGTCAATAGGGCAAACAGGGCTCCTGAGTCACTTTAAGCCAAGTGTGAACGCCACTTTATTTTAGTGGAAAGATACAACTTTAACGTCAAGTGACAAAGCCACAGGTACGCACAGGAGCTGCAGCTTCATAAATGCCATCCAGTTTAAGCAATAAGCAACCAAGAGCCCTTTTAGTGTAGATTTTGGGGACTGTATTTAAAATAGACACATAAAACAAGTAACGTGGTAACATAACACTTGAATTCACTGTACATTAAAACCACATTTTATACAAATCTGTCCTACGCTGTCAAAGCATGTTTAAATTGTATAGTAAAAGTGTTTCTTGCATCTCAACATCATAGAAGAAATGGAGCTTCCACATAAAAAGGATAACGAAACTTCGAATAGACAGTGCAATACATTTGGTGGCCATGGCAAAGAGTATACTTGCTCTCCAGGGTCCCGTGGGTCATCAAATAAGCGAAGGCTATTAAAGTTCAATAATGAAGTACTTTCCATTGTTCCTGGATCCACTCATTTACCTCTCATAAACATTTTTTTCAACATCGAAAAAATCAAATAGAAAAGTTCATCTGATTAGCACAGGAGAAAGAAAAAGGGAAAAAAAATGTGAGTACGTGAAAATGCACTGTTCAACAAACCTGATTCCGAGATTCATGGCTTCGGCGGTTCCGATCATAGTAATAGCCAAAAGCATGTTGTTGCAGATCTTCGCAGCCTGCAAATAAATTGAGTACAAACTAAATATTTTTATTTTCGAATTATAACTCACAGGAAGTTTTTCTTCACCTAGTTCCACGCGCCTTTTTCTAAAGGTAAGATCATTCAACAGCTGATTCTCTGCATTGGGGAAGGGAACGGTGTGCCGCATGCTTCCCTCTGAGCCTAACACGCCATCCCAAAGCGGGGACCGGAGGTTTCTCTTCCACTAGATGAGAGTCCACAGAGCTCTTCCTGAGGGTTCAGCCTGATGCAGTATACTGATCTATGCGGCATGACCTCTCTTTAAGGGGTGGGGCTTATATTCTAATTGATGAAACAGGAATAACACACTGAAGGAGAAGGCAATGGGTAAACAAAAACAATGAAGTGTTAACTTGTGACGGTAGAGGCTATGGGGACAGAGACAGTAGCAGTTCAAAGAAACAAGGTCACTGAGGGAAGGAGCAGAGAGGAAGTGGAACCTGAAACCCTTTCTCAAGGCCAGGCAGGACTTAATTAGGCAAGAGAGAGAAAGGAGGAGAGCGAGGAAAGGTAAATATGTAAGAACATGGGATGTTCCTGAGAACAGGAAGAGAAAGGACTCACGTGCACATTTTTAAGGAATGGTAAGAAATTTGATAGTGAAGACAGGGGCAAGAGCCACGAGAGCTAGGGAAGGTGGGGAGTTAAAATTTGACATGATGGTAAACAGGGATCTGTTCAAAGTTTCAGAATGAGGAAGCACTATGATGACACAAGCATCCTGATGGAGTTGGTTTCCAGGGAGCTGGGCAGAGTGGGGAACCTGGGACCGGAGACCCATCAGGCTTCTGCGCAGTAGAGAAGGTGGGAGACAGTGAGAGAAAGACTGGATCAGGTAACGTCCATCTGGAATGGACAAGACGGTCCACGAGGAGAGCTGCTGGAGCAAAAACCAACAGAACCAGAAAACTGACACAGGAATGGAAACAACGGACATATCAAAGGCCATGCCACAGTCTTGAGTTAGGATCCAGCAGGTGCATGTGGCCAGGATGAAGCATTCAGAGGAATGAGTGTGTGTGTCTCCTGAGTGACAGAGGGACAACCAGCTTGATTTCAGAGTTCTGAACTTTCGTTCACCTCTATCTGACCAAGAAGTTGATGTCACATATTCCCAAGTGAAAACTTTTTGGTTTTCAAGAAAAAGATTAAAGCGCACAGATTACATCTACCTGACTGTACTGCAAATAAAGCTATAGCAAGTAATTAGAAAATCAGAAGGAAGATAATAGCAACTCAGACCATACGAGCACTAAAATGGAAACAGTTTTAAGGATGATCTCAGTGGTCACTGGGCTGGGTAAGTCAAAATCTGAATGATGGAACTTGGTATCTTTTTTTATAAGTTAACTGATTAAGGTCTGCTTAATTCCAACAGGAATGAAGGAAAAGTAAATGAATCCAAATTAGTTGAAGAAAATTTGAACAAACAAAGAATGAACAGACTACACAGGGAAGGAGGAGTGAGAACACAGGAGTGAGAAATGAACATCAGCAATTCCACACCTGTGGGTCAGGCTTACTAACAGGCAAGCGTTACCTGCCCAGTCCCAACAGCACCGCAGTACACCACGTTGGCGCCCATGCAGCCCAGCAGCTCCTGGGCAGCAGCGAATTCATCTTCGGCTCCTCCCACCATGAACGTGAGGTTCCCAGACCGAGCAGCTCCCACGCCTGAATGGTTTGGGGAAAGGGAGAGTAAAATTAAATTAGACACAATCCCCAAACCAAATGAAAACATCTTGCTTCCAAATTATATTTGTCAGGCATGTGCAGGATACTCTAAATTTCTCCTGGAATATTTTAATAATCAAGTACAATATTATGTAGGTTAATCATAAACCAAAGGAACTTACAGATTTATTCAAACTCTCTTGGCACAGTCATGGAACAACAGGAATGATAATGTGAAATGTGAATTTTATCATTCTCATGCATCTCTTGTTCTAAGAAACATATTCAGTAACAGAAAGTATCTGATAAAGGTCACCTGGGTCCTGACCAGCAGGGGAGCAGCTGGAGGAGTTTACCACCCAAGTGTGAATCTGGGGTCTCTGGCTCACTGCCTTGCTCTCCACACACGAGCTACATACAGAAGAGACCTACAAAGAGAGAGACCTGGCCCTTTCTCCCATAAACAAGTAGGCATTTCAGTAAGAAAATGGTTGCTTATTTAGACTGATTACTCTCGTGTGCACTTTCCAATATTATTTGATTTTTCTTTTCGCTCCTGCTATCCGCCTTGTGGGCAATTCATTCCTAGTGATGTGAACAGGAAGAAGTAGTAAACTTTTACACTGGTTTGGCCATTCCTTAGCATATTTTCACAGGAGTCTGACGCGTGTTCATTAATTGAAACGACTGAAGAAAAACAACTTCTACTTTAGTACAGACAGTGTGGCCTAGACTTATCCTAGAAGGGGCCTGTAGGGCTCCATTCATCTATGTTTTATTAACTGTAAAATAAAACCAGGACTATTATTACTATTTTTAGTATTACAGAAATCTTAATTCATAATTTTCAAGTTAGGTTTTGTTGTTCAAAGCCAGGAAAATATTTGGAAGAGCTATACTAGTACAATTTTTGCCTTTAGAACTTATTTTATAGTCCAGCCAGGAATAAAGACACCCTAATTGTCTGCACTATGGATCAAATCTGGCCATTAGAACAGACAGCTGCAAGTAATGGCTTACTTTTGAATTTAATTTATTCAGTGAAATACACAGTTTTTATATGTAAAAAGCTCAAGTGAAGAGAGCCCTATTTCATTCAAATTGTGAATATTTTGCAACTGCCAAATCAAGTAGCCTTTCTATTTTACAGGTCATGCTATTTTTAACTAATTATTAAAAGCAAGAGAAGTCAGCATTATGTTAGCCAAACAGTTTTGGAAGAGGGGGTATCCACATGTTATGCAAGCCTGGGATGCTCATACATATGGTAAAATTACATTATTTCATAATATTTTCAGAGGCATTTTGGAATTCATTATGTCTAAAACCCCAATTATAACAAATGCTTTTAATTAGCCAATCTGTGGCATTTGAATATTCTGATAACATTGACTTTTAAGTGACTATTATTTTCTTAGTTTCTAATTTACTTCAGCGAGATGGTAGATCATTAATGTTTTACAATTATTTTTCTCAATTTCTAAAGCCATTATTATCCAAACTGCATAACCACCCTTACTTCTCATCCTGTTGATCTGACCTAGAGAAATTAGGCAATTTAAGTCAAAGCTTTCAGACAAATTCAGCATTATCCATCACAGGTCAACTGCTTTGTGTCCAGATTACAGACTGCTAAATAGCTTCACAGAGTCGTTTATTAAAAGGAAAAATTAATGCTGACAATGGTTCTCAGCTGGTTAATCTTTTGACAGGTATACTTTCTCACTTGTTCAAACACATATTTCAAAAAGAAGAAATAAGTTACTTAAGCAAGAGAAGTCCACAAAAGAAAGAATAATTCAGCTTTTCATTCAGAGGTCCGTAGTATTCCCACTCTTTCTCACTCTCAGTACGGTGGCATAATTATTTTAATCATAACCTATATTCCTGTTAGGGTCTGACTAAACTGGCTAATTCTAAAGTTCTGGCATTCCTTGGGACCACATCTTATCTTTCCATACATATACCTCTGACCATACAACATTATCAAGCCTAGTCCCACTGCAAAGGCAAAATTAAGACCTAATTATCCTAAAATACATGCAAACCATTTTGAGCTTAGAAAACAACATCTAGAAACCTGGGACTCTTAAACTATGTAAAACTCTTACAGCTTACAGAAGACATCGTGTACATTTTAATGTTTATAAATAATAAACAATAAGTAAACTTATTACACTGTCACGCAATTCTAAATAATTCAAATCCACTTCCCCAAACAGAAAAACATGGATAGCCCTAACCATACAGCTCAGTTGGTTAGAACATTGTCCTGATACACCAAGGTTGTGGGTTCGATCCCTGGTCAGGGCACATATAAGAATCAACCAATGAATGGATAAAATAAGTGGAACAACAAAATCGATCTATCTCTCTCTCTCAACATAAAAAAAAAAAAAACATGAAATACACACTCAGGCAGCTGCTAGAACACTGGGAGAAATATTTATTTTGCTGTTTATTTGAGTAATTGGATACACAAACCTAAAGTACATCCAGTGCTTAATTCTATGACAACACAATACTTACTGAACTTTATTAAAATCTTTGATTTTGTTACCTGATTCCTCCATTACACTATCAGCTCTTACAAGGTCAGCATTCCCACTCGCAGTCATGGTGTGGGGTACATGCAATAGCCGGCTGCTTGGTAAACAAATTTATGAACAGGGTAGAAGGAGTAAAGGGTCCCGAATGGAGCGTCTGGTTAGGGGATGTGCCGCTTGCTGGCTGTTATTATAAACAAATTACTTAACTTCTCTGAGTCTCGCTCGGTGTAAAAACATGGGAAAAGTATTAATTAATAACTTCTTCATAGAATGGCTGTGAATATAGAAGGTCTGTCCAGAAACTGTCCAGCCGTGTAATATGAAAATAGAGACCTTTATTGAAGACACAGGAAACATTGTACATAGGACAATGACACCTCAGTCCCCTCAAAGTAGGCGCCTCAGGACATCACGTAGTTCTTCCAGTCGCCATCAGATGCCCCGTCATATTTTCCCAAATCTCATCGAAGGTCTGAAATCCCTTCCTTTCCAAAGGTGATTTTAGTTTTGGGAAAAGCCAGGAAGGAAGTCACAGGGCACCAAATCTTGGCTGTAGGGGGGTTGGGTCACCTGGGTGCTTTGCTGTTTCACCAAAAAGCTCTGCACAAGAGGTGATGCATGTGTGGGCTTATTGTCGTGGTGAAGCTGCCAATCACCAGTTGCTCGTAGCTGTGGCCTGAATCGCTTAGTCATTTTGCATGTGATGGCCACACAGTACACATGCTTGCTCAATGGTGTCTACCACCCCCACTGACTAGTACAGTGAAGTCATCACTGTCCACACATGGACATTCCAGTCCACTCTCCTTGGCTGCCAGGTTACATTGATGTCGCACAATCCATTTTCATTATATTAACAATGGCTGGAATTGTTCTGGGCAGATCTTGTATGAACATCGCTGTAAAACATAAAATGCTATTTAAATGTAAGGACTTACTACTTTATAACGTGAGTTGGTGATGTGGGAGTTTTATCTTTACCTATATAATGCCTTGAGTCCTTTCAAATTTGGTTATCTAAGTTGTTGGCCTTTCTGGCTAAATATTAGCTGTCTTGGACTGACCCTGCTGACAATGGGAGCAGGCTGGCTCAGGTGAGGAAACACTCAAGTGGTCCACAGCCAGTGACGTTAAGGTTAAGTGGAGTCCTGACCGGTGTGGCTCAGTGGATTAAGCATCATCCTGCGAAACCAAAAGCTCATCCACTTGATTCCCAGTCAGGGCACATGCCTGGGTTGCAGGCCAGGTCTCAGGTTGAGGGCGTGCAAAAGGCAACCAACGGATGTTTCTCCCTCACTTTGATGTTTCTGTCCCTCTCTTTCTTCCTCCTTTCCCCTCTCTCTAAAAATAAATGAGTAAAACCTTTTTAAAAAAAGATTACAATGGAGACCATCTGTGAAACCTTTCAATGGCAGCATAATATACGGAAAAGTGACAAAATGCTGCTCTTGTTCGGTTTTATTCACTTCACAAAATTAAACTAAGAATCAAGCCCTGTGGATGAACAGCCCATGTCCCTGCTCCTCGGAAGTGACACACCTGTGACCCAACCTCTTCCCTCCTCACCACCCCCTTGAACCACCCCCTATCCTGACAGTGACAGCCATCACTGTCTCTGGCCTGGATCACTCCAACAGCCGCCTTCTGGATCTTCCTTCAGCTCTACCCTCCAGTCTGTTCTCTGTACAGCTGCCAGGGGGATCCTTTTAAAACACAATCCAGTTCATCAAGTTTCTTCCCTACTCTCAAGTCTCCAACAGCGCCCCATCCTCTCAGCACAAAATCCAAAGTCCTGCGCAGTCCCACGTGATGGGGCCCTTGGCCACCTCTCCTATCTCACTTCGTACCATTCTCTCCAATGTTCACTGCTCTCCAGCCACCCTGGCCTCCCGGCCGTTCCTGAAGCAGGTCAAGGACCTCCCCATCTCAAAGCCATGCACTTGCTGTTCCTTTTGCCTGGAATATTCTTTCCCTAGATGTTTGTGACTTGTTTCCTTCACTTCACTCAGGTTTCTTCTCAACATTCACCTCTTCGGAGAGACCTTGCCTGACCAATCTAATAATCTAAAATGCTACCCCCTTTTCCTGCTTTAATTTCGTTCACAGCATGTATTACTTACCACCTGCTTACGAACATCTCTACTCATCTGTTTGTGGTCTGTACTCCCCAGGTGAGAACTAGCTCCACGACGGCAGGGGGACTGTTGGCTTGTTCGCCCCACAGCCACAGTGTCTGGTACGTGAGAGATGCTCAACAAACACAGTCTTTGCTCAGAGAGACAGAGAGGAGGCGGCAACGGCAGAGGGAAAAGCGAGGAAGTGGATGCCTGCGGAAGTGTGTGATAACTGATCTCAGAGACGCGCACGAGATGTCGAGGACCACGGACAAAGCATTTGTCATTCTATCAGTCACGAAGGGCTGACCTCAGTGTTAGCATCTATAAAGTGAGATGACTAAACAAGATTATCACTGAGTTACTGTCAAGCTTCTGAAACTCTGTAATTTGGGATTCTCAAATTTATATACATCCAGTTCCCCACATTTATCATGATGATACTCAAAACCAAGGCATATTTCATTTTATACAAATAATATATAAATAGCTCCAAATGGGGGAAAAGAATCAGAAAATCAATTTCCTCACATAACTACACTCATTAAATCTAAACACTTGTGGTTGCCTTTACTGCTTTATCTAACACTTTCCCGGGACGATGTCCTCAGTGTTTCTCCCCCATGACCTGAGTGTAAGAAAAGCTGATCTCATCTGTACAAACAAATCAAAAGGCAAACGTCCAAACCATTCAAAATGGGTGGCTGATGCACTGCTATGGTTTCTCTCAGTAGTCCGGTTTGATTTCAGTCAGCCTTATACAGGAGAAGCACTTTAAGTCTAATTTAAGCCTCTAAGTCAGCCCTCCCCAAACCCTTATTAAAAAAGGTATCACAGGAAGCCTCAATTATCGAAACTTTCTTCCTTCTGTTTCTTTCTTCCCACTCATACTTAGAGTTGACAGTAAAAAAAAAAAAATCAACCATTTGAAATCCATTCTCCAATGGTTCTCAACCCTGGGAATGAGGAAGAAGCAACCCTTGCCTTCAGGAGTTTGAAGACTAGTGTTTGTGACGGTAGTGGGGTATGTTGGTATGTGTGTGTAGAGGCGGAAGAAGAGCTATAGCAAATACACAGTTATGAATAATAAAAGACAAATGTCAACAAGTGTCTATTCAGTGCCTTTAACAATTTGCAAGATCTTTGTGCTAGGTGCAAAGATTCAAGGAGTAGGCATATTTCATGAATCAAAAATCAGGACCTGTTTCCTGGCATTAGGCTATTTGAAATATAGCTATGCCAAAAAGTCCGAAATGGAAGGTTATGGTACGTATAAAACACAATCTTCACGCTCAAAAGGTCTAAAATATAATTAAGGGAAAGAGATATATACTCAGAAGTATATGCCAAAAGGTAGCATCATATACCAAGTGACAGGTGAAGGAAGACAATTGCCACCAAATCCTGATTCCCCCCTTCCATTTTTCAATGTCTGTCATTGAAAAAATAACGAATTCTCAGAAAAAGAAAGGGTGAAAAAGGAATCAACAAATTTTTCTCCCAGAGTAAGCGTCTTGCTTTCAACTGTGGGTAGCCTTGTGAAAACGTTGATAATATTGGCATTCTGAATCCACCTGCAAATTGTGTTCACTGCATTTTACAATAACATGAACTGGGCCAATAGTTTCCTATGTTTGACAAGCGGACACTGAGTTCTGCCTGTCACCTCACTGCACATAATATCCTACATTTGTTCACAACAGATATGAGTTTGTTTATGAGAACAATCAGAAAACTGAAAATAAGAATTAAGAACAAAAATAAAACCATAAGACTGGACAATAAATTTCAAATATGGATCTGAGTAACTCTGAAGCCTTGGCAAATTCTATTTGGGAGAGGAATAAAGTAGCCTCAAGGAAAACATAACTTTCCCTTGAACTGAGTTACATGTTTTCAAAAATTCTCATTTGGAACTTTATGCAGGAGACAGTAAATGAAGTAATGGACAATGTTCTTCATATTTTTACATCAAAAGAAGTAATTTTTTTCTTCAAGATAAACTGAGTTAAAATTCAGTTCTTGCTTTACATCCTCTGCTGGCTAATCTTAGCCTTGTACCTGTAACACAGGTCAATATTAACATTAAATCACCTCTTTCTATGTTTGTGCTTATCGATCTCCCAATCTGGGCAGTTTTATTTGATTTAAGAACCAAAACAGACTATGCATCAACATGAACATACCAGCAGCTGAAGACATTTATTCAGTATTACTCACCATTTCTACATAGTCTCGAAGTTCCTATTTTCTTCCATTAAGTAGACGTTATTCTTTCTGAAGTACTTGGATGTCTATGTTCCAGCAAAAAGGAACTATATAACCCACTACATCTTTCATTTTGAGTCATAAGAAGCAATAACTTTTTTTTATCTCTGTAAATGGTTTCTGATTTAATTTTTATTGACTCTAACTTCCCTGGTTTCCTCATCTACCCCCTGTGACAAAAACCATGGTGCTGTAGACACGAGAACACGTTACAGTGGTTGGAAGGCGCAATGACGCTTCACACACCCATGCCTCTCCTGGGCGTGCCCTCGTATGACCTCCCCTCCCCT
>PVKU01000133.1:589571-714075 GCA_004027475.1 Anoura caudifer | reverse complement strand
AAAAAAGTGGAGGGTGCTTAAAACTTTAAAAGTTTATTGCTCTTACTTTTATTATCTTTTCTCTACTGTATTATTTTAGATTAATGAAATAATAATTCTTTGATCCAACTGATTTTATTTAATGGTATGGGAAAATGATAATCTTGAAATTCTCAGCACTATAAGAATGAATCCTTCAAAGACCATTATTTTACAGAGACACAATGAAATCTAGGCTATTCCTTGAAAATTACATTAGAAGAGAATAACAAATTAATTATTGTAATTTTAAAAATATTTTATTTATTTTTAGAGAGGGGGAAGGAAGAAGAAAGAAAGAGAGAGAAACGTCGATGTGAGAGAGAAACCGATCAGTTGCCTCTTGCACACACCCTGACCAGTGACTGAATTCACAACCCAGGCACATGCCCTAGCTGGGAATCAAGCTGGTAACCCTTCACTTTGCAGAACAACACTCAATCAACTGAGGTGCACTGGTCAGGCTAATTATTGGGATTTTTTGTTAGTAGATAAACACAAATTGAAAATAAGCAGATTTCACTAAAAATTGGGACTATGTTCTTGTGAGCACCCTTTGCTATTTCTTTCAGTCTCTCTCTCTCTCTCTCTCTCTCTCTCTCTCTCTCTCTCTCTCTCACACACACACACACACACACACACACACACACACGGAAGGACCATATCATGTGGGTAGTTGAGATGAAGCTAAAGTTCTAATTTAGTTTCTCGTTTCCTGAGTGAATAATCTTGAACTAACTGCCAAAAGTTTTCCTTTGTCCAACTCCTCATCCTTAAAGTGTTAGAGGCTTTGTAAGATTTCTCTCAGGTTATAATCTAAATTCCCCCTTCCACAACTCCCGTAGCAGGTATCGCGAGCAACTGCTTTACAGTGACAACACAGGATACTCTTCTTTGTCCACAAAGCATCCTTCACTCTGAAGTTTTAGAAATCTGCTTGAAACAAAAATGAAATGCATGGCTGTGACGGCTCTCCTAAACAGGGGCACCAGCCTGTTCCCCAGCCCTGACTTTGCTTGAGCTCTGCAAGTGTCTGTGTTCTGAAGTGGCACCCCTGGCATCGCGCGAACTGACTCTGACAGATTTGTTTCCCCATTCGTCATCCCTCCAGATGGCTTTAAAATGAATATAGCATTCAAATAACTACACAGAAGAAATCATCCTATAACCAGTTGATTCATATAAAATGTGTGAAAATCAGAGTATACCATTTATTTTTCCACTTAGAATTAGTTTCAAAAGTTTTCACTTTACATAAATGATATAACATTGGTAAAACAAGCATGTCCCACATGGCCCTACATGTCTGCCAGTCACTTTTCTATGGCTTGAAGAAATCAGGGCAGTAAGTGTTGGATTAAATGTACATAGTTCTGGAGGCATTGTTTTCAGTTATCTTAAAGTACCACTGAACTAAATATGTATACATTAAGATAAATAAAATGCCTGAATAATTAAAAATAGCAGAACATTAATAACTGATGGTTTAATTTTACTTGTTTTCAAACAATGACTTATTTCAAACTATTTAAATTTCTTTCTGACAAATGAAGTAATCCACTGATTCTTTGTTTCATAAAGAAAAATATATCTGGTGAGAAAGAAAATGTTACTGGAAGTTAGTCATGTAGAGTCTACTCAATTAATTTCAAGAACCATCCATTTCATTTTGAACAATCTAAATCCTGATTTTCCTTCATTTTTCTTCAAAATAAAAGCATTGCATGTTAAAGCAGCAGTGTTAAACATGTTAAGATAATAGTAACATCAGTGACTTTTCCAAAATTTGTGGTTACCTGTCAGATCATCCAAAAGATGGCTAAAGATTCCTTTGAGAAGCGAGAACTAATGGCGTACAATATACAAAAGGTTAACTATTATTTGAAAGCAAAATTCTTTAGAGTAAAACATAGTCAGTGTGATTTACAGTTTTTTTCACAAATACTGAAAATTGAGCCTGTACAATATTCTACTAAAATTGTATTTATGTAGCAGTTACAAATTCTAAAAATCTTTTTTAATTATAGAAGTAATACATGAATACAAGTATTTAGTGAACATAAATATAAGCTAAAATTCAATTTAACTATCATCTCAAAATGATTCCTTAAATATTATCAGTGTTAGGTTTTTGTTGTGATTATTATAGATTTTAAAAGTTCCTACATGTATATGTATCCATATGAAATTTACAGTATCATTTAGAATTTTTTTTGACAAAGGCACATTTATTGGCCCAGCACATATGCACAGGTATCTACCATACATCTTTCTCTGTCCCCTTTGCTAGACATGCAGCAGTAAATTGACAGATAATAATCCTTTTTGATGGAGCTTTCATGCTAGGGCAAGAGACAATCAACAATTTTGTTGAAGGCGTGCTATCTAAGAAATAAGAATGTAGCAGAGAAGAGGGAACAAATGCTAAAGGGAGTTGGGGGAAGGTGAAAATTTAAAATATGATAGTGAGCAAAGCTTAGCATACTGCAAAATTGATGGATTTACTAAAATAGTTTAATTAAGACTGTTCTCAAACTGTCTTTGCTCAAGTAGTGATTTGGAGCCAATATTACCCTGACTTGCCTGTCAATCAGCACCGCCCATGAATCTTCTCTCAACCTTGGAATTTCCTGTGGACGACCTGAAGGGCATCTAAGTCTCAGCTCTCAGGACTGGAATTGATATCAAACACTTTAGAAAATCAAACACTTAACTTGGTTCTAATTCTTCTCCTCTTTCTCCATCTTCTCATCCTTTTCTTTCTGTCCTTTATCTTTCCAGGATGCAGCTAGAAACTAGAGTCGAAGAGTGCTGTGCTGTGCTATTTAGGGGCCATTTGGCTGACAGTTTGGGTAAGAATGATTCTGATCAGAGTTGGCCTACAACAGAAAGCAGCCAGCTTTTCTTCCCTTCATCTACCAAGTGAGTTATGAACATAAAAAAATATACTAACTATAAGGAGCAATCTGCTTGGGCTGATAAAGGAATATGTAAGTGCCCTTGATCAAAGCTCAAATTGTGATGCATGGTCTATGTCTTTCAAGTTCTGTAACCTGAATAAAAGGACTTTAGATGGTTACATTAAAAGATATAGATCGAGTTAAATGCAGTGGAAAGAACAAAGCATGGCACGACCTGGATGCTGGTGTCAGCAAAGTGGCCTTTCTACTGAAACTAAATATTAACTGCACTTAATATTTTGATCAGTGTGTTGATTTCTAAGATTCTATTCCCTCACATTTAAAGTGAGCACATTACTGCTTACCCTGCCTACTTTCCTTTTTTCTACATAGAGATGTTAGTAGGCTTAAATCAAATAAAGAAAAGTAAAATTGTAATAGTTTTTTTGTAGAAGGGAAGAATCATTATTTATGAAATACTGAAAAATATTGCCTTTCCCCACTCCTAACTCTAAAGCCACAGCTATGCAAAGAATAAATAGCACACATAGATAAGTAAACAAACACAGTAGCACTGAAGGTAAGATGTCTCTACGTTCACCTGAAACAAGGGAATGGAGCAACTTACACAATTGCTACAATGTACAAAGATGAGAGAACTGTGGATTTAGACTCCTATACTGATGCCACAGGGGTCACTGCCCAGGATGGCTATGAATGTGGCCCAATGCAAAATCATAAATTTACTTTAAACTTTTTTTTTGTTCATCAAACACTAAGGTGTTTGCGTATTTGATATATGGCCCAAGACAGCTCTTCTTCTTCTACTGTGGCCTAGAGATGCCAAAAGTTTGGACACCCCTGATTCAGAGGCTGTATTGAACAGAATCTGATTAATATCAAGGGAAAATGAAGAAATCAGCAAAGATCTTCAAGACCCATGAGAACAATAACACAAGAGTCATAGTTTTAGTAAAGAGAATTGGGGGAGGAAGGAAGATGGCAGCACAGTAGGAGGGAGCAGATTCCACTTCCCCCTACACATGGGAGAAAAACCTGGTTGATCTATGGAGGAACAGACCAAACAACCAAGAGAAACACAGCATATTTGAAAATAGGAGGTCAAAAATTGTAGTGGACATTGAAAAACCAGATGGTAAGGAGAGACCTTCAGAACAATAAGAGCCCAGGGACCAGCACAGAGACCAGGGCGTCTGAGGCCCAGGGCTGGCATTTGCCAGTCCTGCCACAGGACTCTAGGGAAGGAACCAGGTCAACCACTCCCTCCCCAGCCAAACAAGCTTTCAGCAGCACCAGTAGAGACCTGGTTGCTTGAAGTCTTGCAGAGAGGAGTTAAGGTCTCAGTGGCAAACATGCTGGGGATGTGAACACCAACACATAGCCCTGTGAGGAGTGCAGGCCAGAGCTTGCACACCCATGTGCCATCAGAGATGGCTGCCTGACGAAAGGAGCCGGCACGACCATAGATGGCTGTGAGAACCTAGGCACCCATGCACGACTGGGGTAGGCGCACACCATATAGGAGATGCAAGCTCAGACCCACAAACTCAGGAAAGTGCACACTCCTAAGGAGGATCAGATAATATGCCTGAGGCCCTGTGTGGAGAGGCACAGGACTAGCCTTTGGGAGAGTGCACGGCTAGCCCTGAGGAGAGTAGCCCAAAGATAACTGAGTGCTGAACAGGGAAAAAGTGATACCGTCACCCCTCTGCCACTGCAGCCAGCAAGACCAGAAAAACTGGCTTGACAAGATTGAAAACAGTAAGAGGATTTTTTTAATGATTTTTATCTTTTTTTACCCCTCAACTCCTTTTGTTTCTTGATACTTTTTTCTTGTTTTACTCCTTCTTCCTTTCTTTCCAATTTTTTCTCTTCCTCCTTCCTCTTTTTTCTTTTCTTTCTTCTTTTTTCATTCTTTTCTTCCTCTTTTCTCTTTTTAAATACCCTCGAGTGAGACAAAAAAGGAAGAAGAAAGTAAAAACAAAAACCTGTAACTGTGAAAAAACCAGAGTTGGTCTCAAAGAGGGGGCATTTCAACAGCTGAGACAGTGAAGCTGTGAATACCAGGAAACCTGAAAGAGACAGCACCACTGAATCTCACAGGTATTCTACCACAGAACTTCATACCATAAAGCCAGGGAGCCAGAATAGATCAATTTAAGAAGCTGAGGCTAATAAGAAGAGCCTCACAAACAATGGGAGGACAAAGAAACAATACCCAAATGAAAGAAAAGGAGGAAGCCCCAGAAAGAATGCTAAATGAAATGGAGGAAACTCACCTATCAGATATTGAGTTCAAAGTAATGGTTGTTAGGAAGGTCCATGAGCTCTCAATGAGCTACCAGAAACTACAGGGAAGTTACGATGAACTCACTGCAAACTACATCAACATGAAAAAGGAAATAGAAAATATCAACAAGGGCCAAGAGGAAATCAAGAATACAATTTATGAACTGAAGAACACATAGAAGGAATTAAAAGCAGAATCAATGAAGCAGAAGATTGGATCAGTGAGTTGGAGGACAAAGTAGAAAAAAACACCAAGAAAGAGCAAGAAAAGGAAAAGAGGACCAAAAAGAATGAAGAGGGATTAAGAGAAATGCAAGACAATATGAAATGTAATAATATCTGTATAATAGGGATACCAGAAGGAGAAGAAAAGCAAGGGCTAGAAAACCTATCTGAAAAAAGTAATGATGGAAAACTTGCCTAATTTGATGAGAGAAAAAGTCACACAAATCCAGGAAACGCAGAGAGTCCCAATCAAGAGGAAACCAAAGAGGCCCACTTCAAGACACATCATAATTAAAATGGCAAAATTCCAAGACAAAGGGAGAATCTTAAAGGCAGCAAAGGAGAAATAGGAAGTAACATACAAGGGAGCCCCAATAAGGTTAGCAGCTGACTTCTCAATGGAAATGCTCCAAGCCAGAAGAGAATGGCAAGAAATATTCCAATTAATGAGAACCAAAGGCCTGCAACCAAGACTACTTTACCCAGCAAGGCTCTCAATCAAGATATAAAGGCAAATAAGGAGCTTCCCAGACAAGAGAAGTCTCAAAAACTACACCTCCACCAAACCAGTTCTGCAAGAGATGCTAAAGAGACTGCTTTAAGGAAAGGAAGGAAAAGACAGAGAGAAAAGAGGAACACAGGTACAAAAATGGCAATGAATAAGTACCTATCAATACTAATCTTAAATGTAAATGGATTAAATGCTCCAATCAAAAGGCATAAAATAGCTGAATGGATAAGAAAGCATGACCCACACATATGCTGCCTACAAGAGACTCACCTCAGGAAAAAAGACCTACACAGACACAAAGTGAAGGACTGGAAACAAATTTTCCAAGGAAATGGACAGGAAAAAAAAAAGCCAGGGTAGCAATACTCATATCAGACAAAGTAGACTTCAAAAGAAGAGCCATAAAGAGAGACCTGGAAGGTCACTTCATAATAGTCGAGTGAAGAAGCCACCAAGATGACATGAACATTGTAAATATATATGCATCCAACATAGAATCACCTACATACATAAAGAAAATCTTAGAGGACTTCAAGAAAGATACTGACAGCAGCACAATTATAGTAGGGGATTTTAATATCCCACTGTCAAAAATGGACAGGTCTTCCAAACAAAATATCAACAAAGATATTGTGTCATTGAATACCACTCTAGATGAAATGGACTTAACTGATATATATAGAGAGCCCTTCACCCCAAAGAAACTAAATACACATTCTTTTCAAATGCACATGGAATATTTTCAAACATAGACCACATGATAAGACACAAAACAAGCCTCAACAAATTCAAGAAAATTAAAATCATACCAAGCATTTTCTCCAGCCACAAGGGGCTGAAACTAGAAAGCAACCCCAAGGGGAAAAACCCAAAATCCTCAAAATCATGGCAATTGAATAGCAAGCTATTAAACAATGAATGGGTGAAGAATGAAATTAGGGAGGAAATCAAGAAGGCTCAGGAAACAAAAGAAAATAAACTCACAATGACCCAAAACTTATGGGATACAGTGAACGCAGTACTCAGAGGGAAGTTCATAGTGATACAGGCCTACCTGAAAAAGATAGAAACATTTCAAACAAACAACTTAAGCCTATGCCTACAAGAACTCAAGGAACAACAACAAAGACAGTCCAGAGAAAGTAGAGGGAAGGAAATAATCAAGATCAGAGCAGAATTAAATGACATAGAGACTAAAAGCACAATTCTAAGGATCAATGAATCCAGGAGCTGGTTCTTTGAAAAGATAAATAAAATTGACAAGCCTTTAAGCAGGCTCATCAAGAAACAAAGAAAGAGGACCCGAATAAACACAATCAGAAATGAAAGAGGTGAGATCACAACTGACACCACAGAAATACAAAGCATTGTAAGAAATTACTATGAGGAGTTGTATGACAAGTAATTTGAAAACCTAGGTGAAATGGACAAGTTTCTAGAAAAATATAATCTCCCAAAACTCAATGAAGAAGAAGCAGAAAGCCTGAACAGACCAATGACAGCAGATAAAATAGAAGTGGTAATCAAAAAACTCCTGACACACAAAAGCCCTGGACCAGATGGTTTCACAGGAGAATTCTACAAAGCATTTAAGGAAGAGCTAACCCCTATCCTTCACACACTATTCCAAAACTCCTAAATGATGGAAGACTCACAAACTCCTTTTATGAAGCCAGTATCATCCTAATCCCAAAACCAGATAAAGACACAACAAAGAAAGAAAATTTCAGGCCAATATCACTGATGAACATTGATGCTAAAATCCTCAACAAAATATTGGCAAACCACCTCCAACAATACATTAGAAAGATCATACACCATGACCAAGTGGGATTCATCCCAGGGATGCAAGGATGGTTCAACATTCCCAAATCAGTAAATGTAATACATTGCATAAACAAAAGCAAAGACAAAAATCACATGATCATATCAATAGATGCAGAAAAAGCATTTGATAAGGCACAGCACCCATTTATGATAAAAACACTCAGCAAAGTGGGAATAGAGGGAGCATTCCTCAACATAATAAAGGCAATATATGAGAGGCCTACAGTCAACATCATACTCAATTGGCAAAAACTAAAATATTTTCCACTAAGGTCAGGAACAAGACAATGGTGTCCACTTTCACCTCTTCTATTCAATATAGTATTGGAAGTATTAGCCACAGTGATTAGACAAGAAAAGGAAATAAAAGGCGTTCAAATTGGAAAAGAGGAAACAAAATTATCATTGTTTGCAGATGACATGATAGTGTACATAGAAAATCCTATAGCTCGACCTAATAAATGAATTTGGCCAAACAGATGGATACAAAGTCAATATCCAGAAATCAAAGGCATTTTTGTACACCAAAAATGAAACGACAAAAGTAGAAGTCAAGAAAAAAAATCCCATTCGATATAGCAAAAAGAAAAATAAAATACCTAGGAATAAACCTAACCAAGGAGGTAAAAGACCTGTATGCAGAAAACTACACAACACTGAAGAAATCAAGGAAGACACAAACAAATGGAAACATATACCGTGTTCATGGATCAGAAGAATTAACATCATCAAAATGTCCATATTACCCAAAGCAATTTACAAATACAATGCAATACCTATTAAAGTACCAATGGTGTATTTCAGACATAGAACAAACACTTCAAAAATTTATATGGAACCATGAATGACCTCGAATAGCTGCAGCAATTTTGAGAAAGAAGAGCAAAGTAGGAGGGATCACAATACCTGACACCAAACTGTATTATAAGGCCACTGTAATCAAAAACAGCCTGGTACTGGCATAAAAACAGGCACATGGACCAGTGGAATAGAACAGAGAGCCCATAAATGAACCCAAGTCTCTACGGTCAATTAATATTTGACAAAGGGGGCAGCAACATAAAATGGAGTAAAAATAGCCTCTTCAACAAGTGGTGTTGGGAGAACTGGACAGCTACATGCAAAAAAATGAAACTCGAGCACCAACTTACACCATATACAAAAATAAATTCAAGGTGAATAAAAGATGTGAATATAAGCTGTGACACCATTAAAGTCATAGAGGAGAACATAGGCAGAAAAATCTCAGATATTTCACACAGCAACATTTTTACTGACATATCCGCCAAAGCAAGGGACATAAAGGAAAGAATAAACAAATGAGATCTCATCAAAATAAAAACCTTCTGCATGGCTAAAGAAAACAGTATTAAAATAAAAAGAGGACCAACTGTATGGGAAAATATATTTGCCAATGATACCTCAGACAAGGGTTTAATCTCCAAAATATATAAAGAACTTACATGACTCCACTATAAGAAGACAAGTAACCCAATTGAAAAATGGGCAAAGGTCTTGAACAGATACTTTTCCAAGGAGGACATACAGAGGATCCAGAGACACATGAAAAGATGCTCAATATCGCTATCTATCAGAGAGATGCAAATTAAAACCAATGAGATACCACTTCACACAAGTCAGAATGGCCATCATAAACAAAGCAACAAACAGCAAGTGTTGGAGAGGTTGTGGAGAAAAGGGTACCCTAGTGCAATGTTGGTGGGATTGCAGACTTAGAACCACTATGGAAAGCCTTATGGAATTTTCTCAGAAAACTAAAAATGGATCTATGTTTTGACCCAGCAATTCCACTGCTAGGATTATATCCAAAGAACCCTGAAACACCAATCCAAAAGAACCTATGCCCCCCAATGTTCATAGCAGCACAATTTATAATTGCCAAGTGCTGGAAGCAACCTAGGTGCCCATCAGTAAATGAATGGGTCAAGAAACTATAGTACATTTACACAATGGAATTCTATGCAGCAGAAAGAAAGAAAGAGCTCCTACCCTTTGCAACAGCATGGATGGAACTGGAGAGTATTATGGTAAGTGAAATAAGCCAGGTGGTGAAAGACAAGTACCATATGATCTCACCTTTAACAGGAACCTAATCAACAAAAGAAACAAACAAGCATAATATAACCAAAGACACTGAAATTGAAAACAGGCTGACAGTCACCAGAAGGGAGAGGGGAGATAATTTCAGGGGAAAGGGGGAAGGGTTTATAGTAACACGTATAGAAGACACATGGACAAAAACTAGGTGGGGTGGAAATGAGAGGGAGGTGGGGAGGGCTGGGGTGGTGGGCTGGGATGGGAGTAAAAGACAGAAAACTGTACAAGAACAACAATTAAAATTAAAAAAATAAAGAATAGGAAAAACGGGAATTGAATTTCTAGCTAATACTCTACAGGGTTCACATAGCAAAAAAAAAACTCTGATTTCTATCTTCTGTCATTGCTTTTAAATATATGGAAAAGAATAACAACTTATGCTAGCCATTCAGAAGCAAAGGATAAACACTGCCTGCTTCATAGAAACATACATTGTAACTCTTAGCAATTTGGGGATAATGCTACAGATACAATAACTACCCATTATGATTTTACCAGTGCTTCAAACAGCTTCTATTTATCCTTGTCTGGATTAACCACCCAGGAGAGAGTGATCATAACTCTTCCTGCAACTATCAACACATTTCAACAAATGCTTAGTTTTTCAAACAGAAATCTGACTTTCCAGGTCAAAAATAAATTTTAAAAAATTCTTAGAACTAGTCTGTTGCTTTATTTGGTTGGAGCATCATACTGTACACCAAAAGGTTGGAGGTTTGATTCCCAGTCAAGGCATATACCTAGGTTGTGTGCTTGATACCAGGTTGGGGCCTGTGTTTCTCACATTAATGTTTCTTTCTCTCTGTCTCTCTCTTTGACCCTCCCTCTCTTTCTCTCTCCCTCTCTCTCTCAGATGTATCAGAGAACTGATGGCTAGTTAGTTATTATGGTCAGTTTCTTCTTTTTTTAAAAGATTTTATTTATTTTATCTTTAGAAGGGAAGGGAAGGAGAAAGGGAGAGAAATATCAATGTGTGGTTGCCTCTCGTGCATCCCCTGTTGGGAACTGGCCTGCAACCCAGGCATGTGCCCTGACTGGGAATCGAACAGTGATCCTTTAGTTCACAGGCCCGGGCTCAATCCACTCAGCTATACTAGCCAGGGCTATGGTCACTTTCTTAGTGGAAGAATTATCCCAGACTTTTTCACCTTTCCCCTACAACTCAACTTTCTTTCTCCATATTATTTTTTAAATTATTCTTATCTGTGAGAATTCTTTAAAGTAAAAAATAAACCCACAAAAATATCTTAGTATTACTTATTTATGAACCACTATTATCTAAATACTTAAAATTTCCAGCAATGATTCAGTTGAGATGAGTTAAGTCAATCTACTGGCTTGATAAACAATTCTATACATGGCCCCCACTGACTCCAGAGTGACTAGTTTACGTTATTCTGTTAGTAATTTTTCCTTCCTCTTTCTTTTTAATCCAATCTTTTGACAGGATGTGCATCCATGACTACTAGGACTGTGTAAACCTCCTATTTCACACTGTTATATAAAGTTCAACTCCATTATTAGTTTTTTAAAAAGAAGGAAATTAAGAAAAAAGATAAAGAAACAAGTTTGGGTGGCACAAGACAATTAAATCATTACTCATCAGTGCTACAATACTAGGTCCTTAGTTCTTTGGCACAGACGAATGAGTATGTGGGTGACAAGTCATAGTCTCCAGCTGTTTGCCTTGAGTGGGCCACTTTCAGACTCAGTCAGCAATTCTGAACCCTCTGCTCACTTCATTTCTGAAGTGAAGACCTTGTCTGGGGCCTCATTGATTACCATGTATTTTTCACTTGTAGAAGCTTTCCTTATCATTTTTTTTAAATTATTGAACATCCATTTACTACTTAAAAGAAAAATGCTCAATATAGTAGAAATAGCCAGGAATTTCCTTCTCTACCTATCATTTTTAAAATGAGATTTATATCTGCTTCCCATTAATTGTTATGTTTTGCCAAAGCTATTTAGTATTCACCATGCACTTTGCTGCTGGAGCACTTACAGTTATTTTATAGCTAGAAATGCCCAATAATTCCTGGTGCATTGGACTTTGTTTCCATTATTGCTCTTCTGGTACCTTCTTGACTCCTTTAAGTTGTAAATCTCCTCTTCCTTACCCTAGTGAGGTGGCATATTCATGTTGTTTAAGGTAATAAACAAACTCCACAGTGTCCTACTGTCTCTGGGGAGTATTTCCTGTGTTATTCTGCTTCATGTTACTTCCTCCTTCTGGAAGTCCAGCTATTCCTCCCGTGGGCCCCTGGGTTCTGCCAGCCAAAAGGACCACAGGGCATAATTAAATGTTTCCAATTATGAAGATTTTGCCATTAAATGAGGCTGAAAGGACAGTGACATTTTCAGTGTGTGGTAGGTAAGAAACAAAACAAAAAGCCTGAACAAGACTTGAGGAGCCAAGGGAGGCTAGGGCTAAAGAACACTTGTAAGGTCCTAGCTAAGAGCCAACAAAATCAACGCTCTGTCCTCACAATTTGGTTCCTCTGGCTTCTGCTGCCTTTCAGATCCTTCCAAAAGCTTCGCTGAGAACGTTTAAATCTGCAATGTGAACACAGTGATTGGGGCTTCACGAACTTCCGTGCTGTGCTGTGCAGTGCAGGGGCCTGTTGGCTTCCTCCGTGTGTTTGCTATGAGCTGCTGAAACCCAGAAATCAGAAAGACTGATGTGCTTCCAGGGAATACACTTAGTGTCTCGCCTGGCCAAACACATCAAAGCAATTTGTTTTTGCCAGTGAGACTCCAGTGGCTCCCCACAATGACTCAGCTCACTTATTTAAAATCCTAACTGGTATGTTAGTAGCCTGTAGGTCACTAACCTGCCAGCCTTGTAATTTACACTGCTGGAGAACAAGTCGGCATTTCTCCTCAGCAGACAGTTTCTTCTTCTCACTGGGGAGTGTCTCCGCCAAGGGCTTATACCTGTGAAAAGCAACAGTGAGCCATCAAGCCAATGATTATATGCAACAGAGTTGTCTTTGTTACACTATTTCTTAAATTTTTCCGTTTTACTTTGTTCCACGTATCTCCACATACTCCATCAATTGTGCCTTTAGCAGGTGCCTGTGAAACAACACATCTTTTACAAGGAAAGTGATTTTTAAATTAATCAAATCTATTTTAATCCCTTAATGTATGTTCAACACTATCATAGAGTGATGCAAATCAGGTAGCAAAACAAACTTTAAAAAGAAAGAAAATTAATCTGTTAGTTTTCACTTAAATATTTAGAATGATCTTTAAAATATACATATTTTAAGAAATTCCAGCATTTTTATTCCTATTTGAGAATGCATCTCAACATAGTTAGAATCTGTAATAAAGGAATATCAAAACACTCAGAATTATTAGTTAAGTGAGAGTCAGACTAGCTTTCTTCCCATAATTGAGTGTTTTAAATCTTCCAGAAGGGCATTTTATTTTGTTTTGAAATTTCCTTTAAATTATTACCTTTCTTCCCTAGCCAAATAGTTTTCTATGAATTTATTTAAAAACTCCTTTCAAAATTATGTCACCCAATTAAAAAATCTACATAAAAATTTTCTTTGCACTTATGGTATTAAACCTGACATATAAGTACAACTGCATTAGGAGAAGGAGGAGGATGAGGAAGAGAAACAGGAGAAGAGGGGGGAAGAAGAGGAGGAAGAAGAGGAGGGGAAAAGGGAGAAAAGGAAAAGATGGAAAAGGAAAAAAGGAGAGGGAAGAAGAGGAGAAAGAGAAGGAGGGGGGGAGAAGAAAAGGAAGAAAGGAGAAGGGGAGAAGGAGGAAGTGGAAGGGAAGGAGGATAGAGAGAAGAAACAAGTAAAGGTCTGTATAATTGCATCCAGTTCAACTGTGTTTATGATTTTCATGTTGGGCTGCTAAGGGAACTCAATGCTAAAACTGAAATCACCTAGTTTTGTGTTATTTTCTGTAGAATATCTTAGCATTTCATCTAAAGTTTGCTAAAGTAAATTTGGCATCTTCTAAAGTGAGTTTTTTTTTTTTGTATGTGTCCTTAGGGCAATGAAGGAAGTGAGTACATTGCCTACACATCATTTTTAACACCCTCCCTCTGATCAAGCACTGAGAGCATTGGACATGTCCCACTGACAGCCACAGCAGGTTCACATACATTTTTTTTTATTTCTCCAAGTGCTGTAGATAAATGGGGAGCACTGTGTGAGAGCCAGTGTCACAATCACTATGGCTCTGGCTATATCAGACTGCAAAAACATACCTATTTGAGTTTTTCAGTAGCAGACATTTATTGTCTTTCTTACATCCTTAGCATGTCACCTTGTTACTGAAAACTCAGTACAGATGCTCTTCTACTTACAATGAGGTTGTGTTCCAACAAACCCACCATAAAATTAAAAGTATGTGAAGTTGAAAATGTGTTTAATACACCTAACCTATCAAATAGCATAGCTTAGCTCAGTCTATCTTAAATGTGCTCAGAACATGGACAACATGGTGGGGATTGGCTGTAGGGGTGGGGTGGGCAGGGCAGGGGACAGCAACAGGGGAAAATTGAGACAACTGTAATAGGACAACAAAGAACAAAATGAAAATAAAAGAGAAGTTGTAGCACACAAAAAAAGAAAACTTACTTGAACTACAATTGGACAAAATCATCTAACAATAAATACACCATAGAGTGTCAGTTGTTTACCCTCATGATCACGTGGCTGACTGGGAGCTGAGACTTACTAGCACTGCCCAGAATCACAAGAGGGTATTGGGCCTATCGATAGCCTGGGAAAAGATGAAAATTCAAAATCTGAAGTTCGGTTTCCACTGAATGCAAATAGCTGTGGCACCATTGTAAAGTTGAAAACTTTAAGTCAAATCATCCTAAATTGATGACTGCCTATGTATTATTTCTCTTGGATTAAGAATTGTCATAATGTTCCTAACCTTGACTCAGACAAAACAAGTATATCAACATCAGCAACAATCCTTCCTTCTCCTGTATAGATTTTTGCTTGTATGTTAAATTCGGTGTATGGGAAGGAGTAAATACAGCAAGTAACAGAAACTGAACATGAAATTGTAGTGCCAACAGCAAGGATATAAAAATCCTGCTCATTATTTTGATCACACTGAATGGACTGAAATGATCTGTGGATGATAGAAGTAGTCAGTAATTAAAAAAAATAATAATAGGCAAGGCTGTGGTTTCCTACCCAGCATACCCAGCAAGCACTGAAGTTGGTAGTGATTTTTTTTTTTTTTTTTTTTTTTTTTGCTGGCCACATTGTGATTGCTGCAAAAGAGAAAGATGTATACCAAGGGTAGACCAGAGAGAGCAAATGGGTCTAACGGAGTACTGTGTGTGTGGAGGGTGGGAACATGGCCGTAAATTGGGCAGAGGGCAGTAGGATGGGTGCCTAAAAGTTTATGGTCATCCCCCAGAGATGCCAGTGTATGACATCAGTGCATCAGTGAGCAAACATGGATTTTGTTTCACAGTGTTTGAGTGGTTCAAAGATGACAAACAATATAACTGTACAATGTGTTAGAATAGGAAAGAAACTGGGTTGAGGATCTAGACATAGCTTCAGGTCCCAACTGTGTAGCAAATTTGCTGTGAGGCCCTTGGCAAACCACTTAGCAAGCAATTCTCCCCTCTTTCAGTGTTGCCTGTGTGTGTGTGTGCATGCTCATGCTTCTCAGGATGCTACACAAATTCTACATTGTATCACAAACACTAGTTTAATTCCCATCTGTCCCCAAAGTGTGTGAGCTTCCCTAGGGCAGGGAGTCATCCTTGTACCTTCCACGGTGTCTGCTAGATTGCTTTTGTATGGAGCAAGTACAAATAAATGATGGGAGGCCAAGAAATTGAGCTGGGTGTTTGGGGGTTGGGAAGTAACATTTCTTGAGCGCTGAAGGGAAAAAAAAGGGGGTTTTCATATGTTACTTTACACACTCTTCATAGCTGTAGGAGGTCTGCCTATTAATCTTCTTCTGATAGATCACAGAAAGTAAGTCACTTGCTCAAGTTCACACAGGAAGTGTATGGGTTGAATTGTGTACCCGCCCACAGATAAGTGACTGGGACCTTATTTGGAATTTGGGTTTTTGCAAATGTAATCAAGTTAAGATGAGGTCCTTAAGGATGGGCCCTTATCCAACATGACTATGTACTTATAAGAAGAGGAAAATGATGTGTGAAGACAGAAGCAGAGTTTGGAGTTATGTGGCTGCAAGGCAAGGATATCAAGGATGCCAGGCCACCATCAGAAGCTAAAAGAGACAAGGAAGGATTCAACCCAGAGTCTCAAAGGGGTATGGGCCTGCTGATACATTGAATTTGGACTTCCAGCAGTTAGAACTATGAGAAAGATTCTATTCTTTTAAGCTACCTCATCTGTGGTACTTCTGTTAAGGCAGCCCGAGGACACTTATATGTATTGTAAAACTGGCTGAGCTGAAATGTGAACCCAGGGCAATCTAATTCCAGAGGTAATCTCTCCAACACCATTGCTACAGCCTAGGCAGAAACTAACAAGCCCCCAGCACCAGATGGTTCTAGAAAGCAAAAAAGGAGAAACTGATCATGAAAAACCGAAATGGTAGAGCCCAACAGCAATCTTTAGTACACAGAACATGCAGAGATAATTTGTTGCTCTCTAACCTTTGAGTGATGAGCCTCTTCTATAACAGTAAACTAGTAACTCATGATGAAATACAGACTCATTCAAGCACTCAGGAAAATCAATGCATTTCTACCATTTAGCCAGAGTTACACAATGAAATGAAATCACTCAAATTATCTTTTTATTCTCTTCTAATTGTCTTATTCTGGAACTTCGTTAATTATCACCAAGAATTGAATTTGCATAATTCAAGTATCTGAATAGAGTATTAACAAGTCAGAACAAAATTTATATTCTTGGTGCCTTTTTTTCCTCATTTTGTATTGTTCTTTTGACACCTAAAATGGTATAATTCTGACATTTCAATTGAAAAGACAAAAATGTCACCTCAGACAGGGAAAGATACTCTCTTTTAGTGTAATTAAAATCATCTTGTCTTTTGGGATATGAGTGTCACCTATAGGTGGTGTCACTGGTCTATCGCTGGGCTAAAACATGATCTCACAGAAAATTCAATCTGAGGCCATACGGTAATAATGATCCTGGAGCATGACACAGGTCCTGAGCACAGGTGCGGGCACAGGTAGGACTTCCTAACTCTCACTCCCCATACCTTCCAAGCCTCTTTTGCCTAAGACAAAGGCACCACAGTCCACTGAAGACCTCTGTATTCAGGCTGACATGTGTTCTGTATCCAAAATAAATCAACTGACTGTAAGAAATAAATGTTAACTCTTCCAGAAAACCCATTTTGTCTCATCCTGGCTTGAGATGAGTGATATCTAGTTCCATGTCCAGAAGTGGGGTCCTGTGGTTCATTGGGGCTCATTCAGGCAAAATTCCAGAACCACATTTAATCCCTTCCCAATCGACAGTTACTCAACTGGGTCAGTTTCTTCTCTGTCATGACCTTCTGTCTAACTGGAGAGCATGGTATTGACCATTTAGAAAATTGAGTCTACTTCCATTATGGTGCTGAATATTTGGTTCTTTCTTGGGGTTGAACCCAAAATCTGTGTTAGATGCTCCACTTGTCTCACTTCTCTTGTGAATACATCTCTGAGGACTTTCAACTTCTTCTCTCCATTCTACATCCTAAATTTCCAATGTATATGCATGGGTATTCATGGCAAGTTCTATCCATTACTGAAAAATTCCTTAACTTGTACACTATTCATGAAGTACTTTCTCTACTTCAAAGATTCAAGTGGGCAAATTCTCCTTAATAGACTCACAGTATTGGGAGTATGATGGTATTAAAATAATAACAGACATAAGGGTACTTTACAAAACTTGTAAGTGAAAAGACGACATCATAGGTTGTATTTATTTTGAGGTGGTTGAGAGGGACATATTGCAGTTGAAGCAGAGCAAAGCTAACAACAACAGCGAACTGTAAAGCAGAACATAAAGAAAAAGATGAATCAATATTTCTCTTCTCAAAAGTGATTGCTCCTTTTAGTTTTAACACAACCTATCCATCCTGGACCTAGATATAAAACAAGAGCTTAGGCAGCCATCATAGCAATCAGGTGAAACATGTTAGTGACAACTCATTAACAGATTTTAAAAATCTGCTATGAAATAGTAGATGCATTTCCTTAGAAAAATACAAGGTATGTATATCAAACTAATGCTTCAAAACTCAAATGCAGTTTCTTTGTAATGGTTTATTTGCTGAGTATTGACTTCATCTCTTCATTCACCAAAAAAATTCTATTGTGAAAGTTTCAGTCCTAAAGCTCCTTAAATTTAATTTATTCAACAAATATTTATTGAGCACCTATTAAAAGCAAGAATCTCTGCCATGAAATGCATAGATTACCAAGATGTGTTCTAATTTCAGCACATATGCCCAAATATAAAGGATGACATTTGGGGGCCAAAATTATATTTCAGAAAAGATGTGTTTTTTTTTTTATTTCAAGACCTATTGACATTTTTTATCATGTACATATTTTAGTTACCTCATTGAGAACAACCAAATAATGTTTGGGGAGAACCATTACTCATCCCAAAAGATGGACTCGATAATCCACACAAAGAGGAAAATGAAATGTTGCAGGGGCTCTGTATTAGAGGGGTAAGAGAAAGGCAGCCCATAGGGAAGAGCAAGGAGGAATGGAGTAGGAAGGCAAGACTGGGGCTGCCCCGTTTCGGAGGAGCCAAGGGAAGGCAGAGTTTGGAATGTGGTCAGCAGCACTACATGTTGCGGAGAGCTTAAAGCATGTCCACGCTGAGCAGGGGCTGCTGGATTTGGTGACAGGGGAATCAAGACAATGCCAGAGACACAGAAGAAACTAGATTCCTGTGGCATGAAGACATTAGCAGATGGTGAAGAAGCACAAGTGCTGGGATCTGGTGGTTCACCACGTAAGTAAAAATAAAGGCCAAAAGCTTGAGGGTGAGGTAGAAACTAATCAAAGCTCTTTGGATGTTTCATTTTTCAGAGGCAAGGAAGAACCAACAACACTTATAGGCAACATTTGTAGAAACATACAAATTCTACATTCAATTCATGCTTATTTTTGTATATTTTCATTTTACTCCAAATTATTTTGTTCATTCATTTTTAGCTCTTATGAGACAGAGATGCAGTTTCTTCTATAACCACTTCCTTGATCATTTCCCACAGGGCTCAGTGAGATTTCTCTACCTGGCAGGTATGCCATGAATGTAGTGGTCTGGCTATTTTAAATAGGGACGCATTTCACCGATTTTACAAACTTGCCTGGGTTGTTTTTTTCACTCCTCATATTCACACTCTCATGGTAAACACAGAGCAGGTGATTTTCTAGCTATTTAGGGCTAATTTCCAGCACTCAGAACACTGAGTAGTAGCTTGAGCATAACAGCTGCCTAGCAACGGGACTGACATCCATCATGAAAATAGAAGTATGAAAAGAAAGGATCACAAGTGGGCTTGAGAAAGAAATAAAAAAAAACTATTTCAACATGCAAGGGAGGGAGGATAAGAAGAAGAAATGAGATACAAAGAGAGAGAACTTGCAGAAGTTCTTGTTAATGAAAGAAAAGCACATCCCCCCCTCCTTTTTAAAGCAAAGGATGTGAAAGCAGAGAGAGAAAGTTTTCAAAAATTGTCTAGCTCACACAAAAATCTTCTGTGTTCTCTAAGCGTATGCATTCTTTCTCTTGTTCTCATGACGCTTAGGGTTTAAGAATCCACCTATGATTTCAGGCTTTGGCCCCCTGAACCATCTGTCCTGAAGTGGGTTGGCTCTGCTATCACGCAGCCTCCCCCGTCCACACAAGCTAATGAAACCCACACTGCTCCACATACCGTATGGAGCCTTTATCACGTGTACCTGCCCATCCTTCCATCCCGTCTTGTACCAGTTTCCCAGAGTTCCTCTGCATTAAGGTAATAAAACCATTTAGGAATGTCCCACATTTCCTTGCATCAGTTGTACCCTCTGCCTGATCCACCTCCCAGTGCACTCACCTATCTCTCCATTCTTCGTCTCTGTGACCTCTTCCTCTATATTTACAGGAAGGACACACAGTGGACATTAGATGTATTTTGCAATGGCTCTTGCATTTCCTGAATCATTCAGGCCTGGAATTTGTTCTACAGTTTATTTATACATCTACTAGGACCAACATTAAGCTTATCAGTGCTCATCAGGATCTACACATAACTCTACTAAGGGAGAAAGAAGTCTTTACATTATTGTTATGACAATCCTAGACCTGTTTCTTATGCCACTGATTAAAACTGATTTCCCTTCTCTTTTTAAATTATGGTTTATAGGCTTCTGTCATCTTTAGAAACATGGATATACCATTCAAAGACAACGATATTTCATGTTCCCATGTTCTTCCTGGTTCAAGGGTCCCCTAGGAGGGGAGCCCTTGGGAATAGAAGGGGATGCACTCTGAAGAGCTTTTCCATTGATATCATCCTACAGCCCTGTACTGGTTCTGTTGGGGGCTTGGTGACTGGCAAGGTTAGAAACATCCCTACCTTCTACATGGCATTCTCTAGAGATGAGATTGGAGCATGGAGGACCAAAAGAAGAGAGGGAGAGAGGGAGAGACAGAAAAAAGAAAGGAGGAAAAATGGAAAAAGAGAGGAAAACTAACAAAGATTTATAAAGTACTTATAAATGTCAGGTATAATGATAGGCTACTCCATGTCATCACTGAATTATCACAAAAAACCCAGAATGATATTTAAAGAAGATACATGATAATTTCAACATTTAGTTTCTCGTGGAGTTAGGATCTTAATCCAGGCTATAGAATTTTGAGTCTAATATAGATGGCTTTAACTAAGTTAACTTGGGAGATAAAATAAAACACACTTTTTCCCTTCTATTTTTGTGCTTGAAAAGATAAAGGTAACCATCATACAGAATAATGTATAAATAAGAAATATTAATGAGAGAACCTGGAAAAACCTTAAATTCCAAGTTTTCTAATTCAAGACTATATTCTATTTCTCTCCCTCCCTCCCTCCCTCCCTCCCCACACCTCTCCCTATTTCTCTCTCATCGCAGTGAGTGGTTGTTCTCATTTTTTGTTACTAGTATTTTAATAAGATTATTATATTCTTATTTTGATGCCATCACAAACATTAACCCTTAAGACTCTAAAACACGGAATGCAAAATTGACACTCAGTGTCTGACTTTTACATCACTACTGGTAGACAGCCAGGAGAAGAGAGAGGAGCTAATGTGGAGGAGAAAGGGGAATTCCTGAACTCCCCTTCAGTAATCACTGAACCAGCCGAGGGACCTTGGTAAGACCCCTTACCTTTCATTTGAAAATCCCCAGAATGATCTTGCAGCTATCACTTTCTGTGGGTTCTAACCAGCCAAAATGTGTGAATGAAGGTGGTGGGTGTGCATGACCACAACCTAAGTTCGTCCACTTCTATCGAAGCCATTTCCTTGAAAGCATCTCCTTCCAAAGTTCATGGCAAAGCAGATCACCTGGAGAAAGGGCCTTAATCCTATGGTATTCCTTCCTTCCTTCATTCATTCATATACTTCATGTTTAAGTCAGGGGGCTCTCCTCGCAGACAATATATAGGAGTTAAATGATAAAATAGAATGCTAAATTATATCTCAGTTCCTGGGATTAGCCAGTATCACAATGCAGAAGAAATAAAATGAATTCAGAGCATCTGCTAAGAATTTACATGACAATCCTCTCAAGTTCTCTTACTTAAAGCCAGTTCCACCATTTCATTTTAATTGTGCAATGTAACAACATTCTATTTATTCAATAAATGGATGAAAATGAAACACCAAATTAGAAATGTCCCAGCATGAAATATATACTGGGTTTCATTTCCTGAGCAGCCTTTGCAGCATGAAACATTTATTTTAGCCAGGTTTATACTTGGTTTTAATATAGCCCTAGAATATTTTTCTACACAGAAACCCCATCCGCGCATGCATAACACTCCAGAGCCATCTACCATAGGGAACATTTAAAACTGTGCCCCTCTTTGGGGACTGAATACATGATGGAGCTGAAATAATGGTTGCAGGCAAAGGAACTAATCCTGCTGCTTTCTGATCTCTTTATACACACCCAGGAGATGCGGAGCACACTCAGTGCATACATTCAAACCTATGTGCTTTCATCCTCCACATTTTGCAGAATTCACTGGTAGCCGTACCCTGTATTTATCAGGTACAAGAACAGCTTGTTTAGTTACACTGAAAAGAACAGATGTTCATTTGTTTTTTGATGCCTAAATAAAAGATCTCTTTAAGCTCTATGGTTTAAGTAAAATTATCCCACTCCTAAAGCTATTGGCTCCTTAACCAAATATTCACCAGGGTCAGTTTGACCGCCTGTTTTTGAGCACTGACAGGAAACCAAGGCAGGCCAATTTATTTGTTGGAGATATGTGTTATACAAGTATTTTCTCTCCCTACTAAACAGAGAAGGCAATTCTCCTAGGAAAGGGCTAAAAAGTTTTATGGAGATTTGTGGCCAATGCAGTTATCTTATGAATACAAGTTTATTCCTATTTCAGATATTGAAGCATGTTACTTAGTATTATATAAATCTGTTGTTCAGAATATCACAGTTGGTTAGCAAATCATGAAGGAGTTAAGAATGGTGTATATTCTCCAAAGAAACAGTCTGGCACTGAAACCAGATCACACTATTTCAACAGTAATGAAAGTTTGTTTTGTACATTAGCATTTGAAAGTATATGGCAATGGTTGAATTAAGACAGGGTTTGGCATCTGAACTTAATCATGTTTACTCATTTTGGAAATTATTAATTTTAAGACCACTTTATTGAGGTGTGATTGACAAGTAGGAAGCTATACATGTTTACTGTATTGAACTGGATGATTTGGAAATAAATATACATCTGTAAAACCATCAGCACAATCAATGCCATAAATATATCTCACACTTCCAAATTTCCCCCTGCACACTTTATTTTATTTATTCCTTTTTAAACATAAGATATATCCTCTTAGTAAATAATTAAGGTTATAATATGGTAATCCTAACTCTGGGCACTATGCTGTACAGTAGATCTCTAGGATTTGCTCATCTTGTAGAACTGAAACTTAGTACCCTTTGACATACCCCCTCCTTTTCTCCCTCCCCTCAGTGTCTGGTAACACCATGCAATTCTGTGCTTCTAAGAGTTTGACTATTTTAGATTCCACATATAAGTGAGATCAAAAATATTTGTCTTTGTGTGTTTGGCTTATTCTATTTAGCATAATGCCCTCTAGGTTCATTTATATTCTTGCTAATGGCAGAATTTTCTTCATTTCTTAGGCTGAATATATTGTATATATTTTATACCACATGGCAAATATTAGTCTTAAAATATAGTCAACAGATACTTGTAACTGAAATAAACATTCATATGGCAAGTTTCTAAACATTAGCAGTAGTTAATCCTAACATCAATTGACTGAGTTATGTTATCTTGAGTGGAAAAGCCTAAGAATTATGCACATTTTTATGAATATGATGAAAATAATATTTGTTATAAAGAATAAAGTTTCTATTTCTTTTCAATGAGACAGATATAATGTAACTTTTGAACACTGTAACAGCAATGTTTTATAATAGTGAGGGGACATTAAGAATCAGGATCCACTACATTTATATTTTGCATGAAAATAACATATGCACCTAAGTAATATTAAATATTGGCTATGTATTTTCACTATTTGAAAACATTAAATAGGTCCAAATGATAAAAGATGTGTGATATTTAAGTTATCTTGGGAATTTAAGAATATTATCACTCCCTGCTAGGTACTAATATCTCTAATGAAAGTTTTAACTAAAAAAAAAGAAGAAAAGCATGATTGAAATTAGCATTAACTAGAACCCTAAAAGAATTGGTAATATGCAAAATGTTCTGTCCATTAACATACCACACACTTTTGACATAGCACCACTTAGATGGTCTGGTTCCTATCATTTCTACCTCTTACATTACTTCAATAGTTATTTGTTAAGATTAACACATGTACAACACTTTGTTACAGGAAACAGTGGACACACAAATAGTCTTGCACTTGGGTATCCTATCAATGGAATGCTGGGCATTTCCCAATGGACCCTTGGGAATTACTAATTATATAGAAGTATGATCTTTGATTGCTTTTTACTAAGGTATTTTGCAGCTGTGTAGGGATAAAACTTAAGTGATAGAAAACTGATAACAATGCAAATAATTCCTGTCTGAAGCAATTGCAGATGACCTTTGTTTTGACAGCACAAACTGAATTTTGCCAGTAGAGAATACAAATCTCTATAAATCAAATTTTCATTTGAACTGTTTCAATATTCATTTCCTCTTTGCATAAAAAGCTGAATAAATCTTTGTTATGTAATCAACATATATTTGTATGACCATCAGGCTTTTACCTTTTTAAGAATTATACTTAACCACAACGTAGCGTAGTAGCTGAGAATTAGCAAGGATGGGTCAGCATTCTAGTAATAATCAAATCCAATTCCTTTCTTCATTCCAATGTATTCTCTGAACTCTGAAATGCAGTTTTTATTTTTGTGCACACTGCTTTTTTGAAATATCATAGCCACAACAGTTAACAATTTATATGTCAAACCCAATAACTTTATTGCAGGGATTTTTCCTCCTACCACACTTTTCTGTTTCATGTAACTTGATCTTTTCTGTAGCACATGAAACCATTGACTCATCCCTTCTTGAATTAGTTGTTTCCCTGGCCACCCTCCCACTCTTTATGTTATCCTCTCACCTGTCTCAAGATTTCTTTATAAACCCAATTTCCTCTATCCTTCTACTAAATGTATGTGCTTTTCCAGCATTTGCTTCTTGGTTCCCCAGGAATATAGTCTTTGAGTGACCTGAAACACCTCAAGTCTGTTACTATCATTTATAAAGTAATGATTTTTAAATTTTGTGTGTGTGAAGCACAATAATCACTTTCTTGATTTTCATACCAACATGCTGAATTGCTTCCCAGACAGCACAATTTGAATATCCCAAACACACCTCAAGACCAACATATTCTACACCTGACCTCATACATACTTTCCCATTTGGTCCTACTCCATTGGATCTACCATTTCTACACTTGTCTACCTGGAAAACATGGAGTCTGTCCAAACAGGTTCATCGACATGCTTTGATTATTTTATATCCTAACATCTCTGAAGTTTTATCCTTTTCTTCATCTCAACCAAGTTATCTCCGTAAAACCACATCAATTAGTGCAATCAACAGTCTTCTAAATATACCTGTCTAGACAATTTTTCACACTGTTTTGCTCAGCAGGGACTTCTCATCTTTAGCATAGTTTCAGTTTTTCATGGGCTGGAGGTTCCTTCATGATATGTTGTCTTTTCTTATTTAAACACCTCCCAGCCATTAAGATCATGCACTCCCGCCATGCTGAAATTTCCTGAACTCACCATTCTCCCTCACTGTTGTGCTTCTGTGGGCAACCACTCTTTGACTTCCTTCCAGACAACCCTAAATGGTCATCAAGCCTCAGCCCAACATCATCTACTCTGAGAAATCTTATGAGCTCCTTGCCTGGAAACCTCCCCTGGTCTAGATATTGCCTGCATCCATTTCTCATCACTCCATGTTGTCATTTTCTATTTCCCCTTGTTTCTGAGGCAGAGAATATTCTATGCATTCCATATTTTTATTTTTTAAAGTACCCTGCAGTATCAGGTGTATTGAAAAGAAAACATTCAACAGGTCCTTTTGAGTGAATAGATAAAGAAAAGAAGGGAAGAAAGGAGAAATGAGAGGAGGTGGGAGAAAACAGAAATTGAAGAATTATTTAAATATTAATTTATATATTATATAATTCAATCTCTAATATTTACATATAAGTATATTTATTTATAAAGCAAAGATAATGAAACAATATTATTTAATATTTAATATTATTTTAACTCAGGGATATTGTTTTGCTGGTGATATCCCTTTATATAATACATAAAAACTAATAATTGTACAACCATATAGCATACTAGCTGTCAAGTAAAAGTACACAATTTCATAACCATTCATTTCTTATTTCTTCTAGTAAATTCTATTTATTTCTTTTTTAAACTTTTTTTAAATTTTATTTTAATTGTTGCTCTTGTACAGTTTTCTGTCTTTTACTCCTATCCCAGCCCACCACCCCAGCCCTCCCCACCTCCCTCCCATTTCCAACTCCCTAGTTTTTGTCCATGTGTCCTTTATACTTGTTGCTCTAAACCCTTCTTCTGAAATTCCCTCCCCTCTCCCCTCTGGTGACTGTCAGCCTGTTCTCAATTTCAGTGTCTTTGGTTATATTTTGCTTGTTTGTTTGTTTTGTTGATTAGGTTCCTGTTAATTTTTATTTCTAACATATATTAAGGTGTACGGACCATTTTTGTCTAACTGGCACCTGGTCACCACCTCTGAGATCAAAGTCACTGTAGGGTTGCTCACAGATCCTCTCCACGGCAGTGAACAGGCCTTGGCAGTGTTAGAATTACCAGTCCCCCGTGAAGGGAGCAGACATGGTCATCGGCAGGAATTGGCGGTGCTGTGTTTCTTCTCCAGACCCCTGTGCCCTGCCAAATGCTACCTAATAGTACTTCCCCTTACTCATCCAGATTGTTTAAAAATATTTAAAGTGCCCATTTTTCTTCAGCTGTGTTTTCTATACTTTCAGATTGGGTGATATTAAAATAACGCTGTGGCTGATTTATTTAAAATCATTTTAAACCATCTAAAAACAGGGCTGCTGAGTGAATCAGCTTCAGTGAAAGTAACAAAATGGATCAACTATAAACCCACACGTATATGTAATGCATAATATATGTGTTGCTATATTAAGATGTATCTTGCATATGACCATAGATCTATATTATGAAGGGAGAAAGAGATGCAAACTATGACTTCCCAACAGTTTAATCCCCAGATACTCTGTCTATATTACAGATTGTTGCAAATGTTTGGTGTGAGGCTAGTGCCCTTGAAAACCCTCTCTTACTGTCATAACTGCCACTTACCAAGTGAAATATCTGTACAACACTCTGGAGATTTAGAAGGAACCTTATAAAACACATTTAAGTAAAGTGTCTTGCTCACTTATACTACTTTTGAAAATGCTTCTGGCCTGCACTAAGTGATGAGTCTCCTTACAGTAGTCTGTGGAGGCCATGGAGTTCTTGACCTTTATTTTTGTTTTTTTCTTTTCTTATTTGTCTTCTTCTCTTATCTTTCAACAGTTCTTGACTAACCTCCATGCCTCTTTCTATTAAATTTCCTACAACCCTCAGTGGGTCATTCCCTAGCTTAGAAATACAGTGGACACTTTGTATCTTATTTCTGGTTCCCTCTACCATAAAAACTCTTTTAACCACAGTTTATACAGGATTTATATTCTCTTGGCTTTTCTGACAGTGCACTCAATGGTTTTCCTCCACAACTATGGTTTTCAATACTAGCCATTATCTAGGGGCATTCCAATGTACATCTTCTGCCAGATTTTTCTCATACTCAATAGCTTATCAGCCTTCTTACCCTAGCATATCATAGATACCCAAACACACCACAATCAAAACTGAACTCATTCTCATCCTTTTATACCTGCTTTCCATCTACTATTATTTCTCAGTTAAGGTTACCTGACACTGACCTAAGATACCATACGGAAACCTAGATTTCTAGAATTCATTTGAAACCTAGATTTCTGAAAGCTAGATTTCTAGAAGTCATTTCCAACTCTCATGTCTGAAGTCCCATGCTTATAAACAGTACATGCAATTTTCACATTCAAAATTTTTCTTTTTAAACATCTGTTCTTTTAGTCCATCCAAATTTCTACTGTTTTAACTCTAACTATGATCAGGTTCCCTTAAAACCAAACTCTACTTAGCTGCTAACGGTCATCCTTAACCAGAGGTGATTTTTCCCTTTTAGGGGACCACTTGGCAATGTCTGAAAACATTTTTGGTTATCATGATGGGGGAGGTGGAGGGTCCCTGGAATCCAGTGGGTAGAAGCTGGATACGCTACTAAGCACTCTGAAATGCATAGGTTGGCCCACCACAACGAAGAATTAGCTGACCCAAAATGTGAAGTGTCAGGATTGAGAAACTCTATGCTGGAGAGATCTAGCTCAGGGGTCAGTGAGACGTTTTTGTAAAGACCCTGATAGTAAACATTATAGGCTCTGTGGGCCACACATCTGTGTCACAACTTATCAGCTTGTCTTTTGTATCACAAAATGGGGTAGAGACAATACACAAACAAATGGGTGTGCTATATGATCATGAAATGTTATTTAATATCATAAGCCTACTGCTGGCTGGATTTGGCCCAGGGATTATAGGTTGCTGACCCTGATCTACTATAAAGGAAAATAAAGCCACATTATTACACTGTTTTAAATGTTTAATGTTTATTAGCTATAGGATAAAGTCCAAGTTTTATACACCCAAAATACACAGGTTTTGCCTTTTTCTCTGCTCCCATTTTCTTTTCTTGTTCTTCTGCTACTGCAGTAAGAACGTCTTTTTCTGATTACTTTTTTCATGCTTTTCACATTCTTCCCTTTATGCATGTTACCTGTAACTAACCTCACCGTTGGTCCCATTCTAAGTCTGGGATCTCTTCCATCACCTCCTTCAACAAGCTTGTTTCTCATCATTCAAGACTCCTCTAGGTATTCCTTATGAGCACCTCTGTCTGGTATATAACACGCTTTGCTTCTAGGATCCGCTGACACCCCACAGAACTATCTTATATATCTATTCCCCCACTTAATTGGAAGATACTTCAGACTTGGGCAAGATTATTCATCTTTCTATCTTCAGCACCTCAAGTTTGCAGGAGCTTCCTAGTAATTCCAGTGAATAACTTTTATAGAGATATCTTTGAACTTTCAGGCTTTTAGTTCTTTAGAGAATATGGGTAAGATTTACAACAAGAAAACATTTAGAGGAAAATAAAGTACAGGCATAATATAATATTTTACTTTTATTTATGATTACTACTTTTATTATTTTTAAATACTTGAACAAATGATACTAAAAGTATATTTGCAGCTTCATATACAGATTTTATATTTCCAATCAAATGAATAAATACCATATGAGAATCTGAAGAGAGAATGTCCAATCCACAGCCTGCCAGCCGCATGCGGCCCAAGATGACTATGGATGCGGCCCAACACAAAATTGTAAATTTACTTAAAACCTTTTTTTGCTTATCAGTTTTTGCTAGTGTTTGTGTATTTAATGTGTGGCCCTAGACAACTCTTCTTCTGGTGTGGCCCAGAGATGTCAAAAGGTTTGTTTGTTTGAAAAATGATTATTGCTAGATGGATGGAGAGTTTTTCTTATGTATATATAAATATACATATATATTATATATAAATATATATAATCTCCTGACCACTAAAACCACCAAAATTAAATGGCAATAGTACATAGTAAAAGCCAAAGGTATTTGCTTAAATCTTAATTTTTAAGCCTTATTTCTGACCTGATAAATGTTTGATAAGAGGCTATAGCAATATTTGTGGGTGATGGCTATTGTAAAGATTTCTGAGATAACATATGATAAAAGTAAATGAAAGGTACTTTTTGAAAATCATATCCTTTTATACTCATTACTTGTTAAATTTTGAAATAACTTAAGAATTCCCCCCTGCCGACTTCCCCTGAGTTAAAGCACTGGTAGAGCATCAATAAGACAATGAGAGATTTCTTGCTAACACTTAATATTCTACTGTGGACCAAGCAAGTGGTACTTTTTTTTCTTGAAACAAAGCATTTGTATGAGGGGAGGGCAGAGAGTCTGTAGGTCTGTTCAGAACCTTGCATATAAACATGCATTTCTGTCCATTTTGATCATAGAATCTTCCAACTCATAAATTCTCTAAGAATAAGAGTGAAAGTCATCAGCTTCCTGGACAATTTCTAACATGCTTAATTTTAGCTTAATTAAAATACCATGCACACTCAAATATAGTATTCGCCTCCACTTCCTATCACAAACTCTTGTCTAGCATCATCATTTTATAAAATACCAGCTGCTCTATGTTAATTTTTATACAGAGATACTAGTCTGTTTAGGAAAAGTTGGTATATAATATGAATAATCAAACAGAAAAGTGTACCATTATCTAAACTTTCAAAAATTATCTTTAAAGATACAGGGTTTCAAACAATACCACCATTTTAGGAAGTTCTCTGTTGTGATAATAAGTTATAGGTACTCACAAGAATAATTTAATAGATAAAGTACCCATCTAGTACTAGATATATGCAGTGTATATATGTGTGTACATATGTATGCACACATTTTTATATGTGTTTTATATTTTATATGTGTGCATGTGTATATATGTATATATATACACATACACACACACACACACACACACATAAAATAACCAGTCAAAATGGAAGAACAGCTACTAGTTTTATCCTCCACCTATAAACAACTTAAGACAGAGCAGCATATGTGAAACAATGAACACAAAACAATGAAGGTCAGTGATCCCTGAGAGATGGAAAATAAATGAATTAAGACCTAAGACTGCCCCAGCTTCAGGAGAGGTTGTAGGCTGGGGTGTCCTAAGTGAAGCCTGAGGATCTCCCTGACTTGAGTAAATAACATAGGGGGGTGAGGGGTGCCAGCGCAGTTTGAGTTCACCAATCAGAAAATCAAAGAAGAGAGAGCTGCACCAAGAGAAGGCTGCAGAAATCCTGAGAACTTCCTCCTCAAGTCTCCAGCAGAATACTGATCATACATGCATACAAATAAACTACCTAAGTCCCAGAAAAAAGATCACCCAAATGGATGAGAGGGAACTAACCCCATGGCAAAGACAGGAAAGAAGTTTGGCTGTAATCATCAGCCAGAGAGAAAAATTCCATAATTCATGAGACACTGGATAGAGAACTCAACTGCTTGCATCAGTAGTTTGAAATAACTAGCCCTAGACTGCATATCAGTCTGGTTCTACCTAACAAAGCTTAAAAGCAAAATCTCAAAAAAATTATTTTGTAATGACTCACTTCCTAGACCAAATTCAAGAATATTTATAGAAATACACAAATATATATCACCTGAAAAAGTAAAATTTATAGTGTCTAATATACATTCAAAAATGCCAGGTATGCAAAAAAGTGAAAAAATATGGTATAAAATAAAGTAAAATTAATCAATTGACATTGACCCCAAAATTGCAGGCAATGGGATTGATACACTGATAGATACTAAAAGAAAGAAAACATGTGTTAAATATATGAAGGATTTTTAGAAGATCTAAATCAAAATCCTAGAGATGAAAACTACAATAGTGAAATAATGAAGTGTAGATTAGATACTGTAGAAGAAAAAAATCAGAAAACCTAAAGACATAACAATAGAAACTATCCAAAATGAACATAGAGAAAAAGACTATACACATGAACATCAGTGATCCGCCCAGATCAGTGGTAAGCATTAGTTATCTGTAGGATAACTTCAAGTATCTAATTTACACAGAATTGTACTTTCTAAATGAGAAGAGATAGAAGGAAGAAAGAAAAAAATACTCGATAAAATTATAGATAAAAAATCTTCCCCATCTGATGAAAGCTATAAGGTCATTGATCCAAGAAACTCATAGATTCAAGAAATTTGATTAACCTTTAACACAAGAAACATGAAAAAAAAAAAACTACATCAAGATGCACCTTACTCAAATTACTCAAAAACTTTGAAAAAGAAAAAAATGCTACAAGAACACAGACACAAAAGTTGTGTACAGAAGAATAAAGCTACAAATGATAGTTGATTTGTTCTTAGAAAAAGTGCAAGACTGAGGAGTAACACAGTTGAAACACTAAAGGAAAAAATATGGTAGCCTAAAATAACTTATCTAACAGATAACAAAATGTCCATACTACTCAAAGCAATTTATAGATTCAATGAAATCCCTATTAAAGTACCAATGACATATTTCACAAATATAGAACATTTCAAAAATTTATATGAAACCATAAATAACCCAAAATAGTTGCAGAAATTTTGAGAAAGAAGAACGAAGAAGGAGTGATCACAATACCTGATATCAAACTGTATTACAAGGATGCTGTAATCAAAACAGACTGGTACTGGCATAAGAATAGATACATAGACCAATGGAATAGAACAGAGAGCCCCGAAATAAACCCAAGTATCTATGGTCAGTTAATATTTGACAAAAGGGGAAGAAGCATAAAAGGGAGTAAAAATAGCCTCCTCAAGAAATGATGTTGGGAGATCTGGACAGATACATGCAAAAATTCATTTTTTCACTCCATCACCAACTTACACCACACACAAAAATAAATTGAAGGTGGATAAAAGACTTTAAAATATTTTTAATAAAATATAAATAAAAGTGAGGATATACAGCACCAAGACTGAATCTTAGTGTAAACTATAGACTTTGGGTGACGGTGATCTATCAATGCAGGTTCATCAGTGGTGACAAATGTGCCATTCTGGTGCAGGATGTTGATAATGGGGGGCTGTGTGTGTATGATGGCAGAGAGTAGGTGGGAACTCTTCAACTTCCAAGAAATTTTGCTGTGAACTTAAAAGTGCTCTAAAAATAGTCTATAAAAATATACTAATTAAACAGGAAAACAATGAAGGTGAAATAAGCATAAATCCACACTTACAGAACTTGGAGGTAAGCCATAACTTCATAAAAACCTGTATTTTTTTGCCTAAGTGCCCACTGGTAAATGAGTGGATCAATAAACTGTGATACATTTACACAATGGAACACTATGCAGCAGAAAGAATAAGGAGCTCCTACCCTTAGTGACAACATGGATGAATCTGGAAAGTATTATGCTAAGTGAAGTAAGCCAAGAGGTGAAAGACAAATGCCTGCTGATTTCACCTATAAGTGGAACCTAATTAACAAAACAAACTGGCAAGCAAAATATAACCAGAGATATTGAAATTGACAATAAACTGACAGTAATCAGAGGAGAGGGGCGAGGGAAATAACATGGGGAAGAAGGGAAAGGGATGTAAATGAACATGAATGAGGAAACCCATGGATGAAGCCAAGTGCGGGGTGGAATTGAGGTTGGGAGGTGGGCGGGGCAGGGGAAAGTGGTGGTGAGAAAAATGGAGACAACTGTATTTGAACATCAATAAAAAAGAGGCCTGGCTGGTGTAGCTCAGTGGATTGAGGGCAGGCTGTGAATCAAAGGGTAGCCAGTTTGATTCCCAGTCAGGGCACATGCCTGGGTTGCATGCCAATTCCCCAGTGGGGTCCATGTGAGAGGCAACTACTCATTGATATTTCTCTCCCTCTTTTGCAAATCAGTAAATGTAATACATCATATAAACAAAAGCAAAGACAAAAATCACATGATCATATCAATAGATGCAGAAAAAAACATTTGATAAGGTACAGCACCCATTTGTGATAAAAACACTCAGCAGAGTGGGAATAGAGGGAGCATTCCTCAACATAATAAAGGCCATATATTAGAGACCTACAGCCAACATCATACTCAAGTGGCAAAAACTAAAATCTTTTCCACTAAGATGAGGAATAAGACAAGGTTGTTCACTTTCACCACTTCTATTCAATATAGTATTGGAAATTTTAGACACAGTGATTAGACAAGAAAAGGAAATAAAAGGCATCCGAATTGTTTGCAGATCACAGGATAGCATACATAGAAAATCCTATAGGCTTGGCCAAAAAAATGCTCAACCTAATAAATGAATGGCAAAACAGCGGGATATAAAGTCAATATCCAGAAATCAAAGGCATTTTTATATACTAACAATGAAACAGCATAAGCAGTAATCAAGAAAAAAATGCCATTTGATATAGCAAAAAGAAAAATAAAATACCTAGGAATACCCTAACCAAAGAGGTAAAAGACCTGTATGCAGAAAACTACACAACATTGAAGAAAGAAATCAAGGAAGAGACAAACAAATGGAAACATATACCGTGTTCATGGATTGGAAGAATCAACGTCATCAAATACCATATGATCTCACCTTTAACAGGAACCTAATAAAAAAAACAAACAAACAAGCATAATATAACCAAAGACACTGATATTAAGAACAGGCTGACAGCCACCAGAGGGGAGAGGGGAGGGAATTTCAGGGGGAAAGGGGAAGGGTTTGGAGCAACAAGTATAAAGGACACGTGGACAAAAACTATCAGGGGTGAAAATGGGAGGGAGGTGGGGAGGGCTGGGGTGGTGGGCTGGGATGGGAGTAAAAGACAGAAAACTATACAAGAACAATTAAAATTAAAAAATTTAAAAAATATGTCCATACTACCCAAAGCAATTTACAGGTTCAATGCAATACCTATTAAAGTACCAATGGCATACTTCACAGACATAGAACAAACACTTCAAAAATGTATATGGAACCATAAACGACTCTGAATAGCTTCTGCAATTTTGAGAAAGAAGAGCAAAGTAGGAGGGATCACAATACCTGACACCAAACTGTATTACAAGGCCACTGTAATCAAAACAGCCTGATACTGGCATAAAAACTGGCACATGGACAAGTGGAACAGAACAGAGAGCCCAGAAATAAACCCAAGTCTCTATGGTCAATTAATATTCAACAAAGGAAGCAGTAACATAAAATGGAGTAAAAATAGCCTCTTCAACAAATGCCAGTGGGAGAACGGGGAGCTACGTGCAAAAAAATGAAACTCGAGCACCAACTTACACCATACGCAAAAATAAACTCAAGGTGGATAAAAGATTTAAATATAAACTGTGACACCATTAAAGTCCTAGAGGAGAACATAGGCAGGAAAATCTCAGATATTTCATGAAGCAACATTTTTACTGATATGTCCCCTAAAGCAAGGGACATAAAGGAAAGAATAAACAAACGGGATCTCATCAAATTAAAAAGCTTTTGCACGGCTAAAGAAAACAGTATTAAAATAAAGAGAAAACCAACCATACGGGAAAACATGTTTGCCAATGATACCTCAGACAAGGGTTTAATCTCCAAAATACATAAAGAACTTACACTCTCTACTCTAAGAAGACAAGTAACCCAATTAAAAAATGGGCAAAGGACTTGAACAGACACTTCTCCAAGGAGGACAGACAGAGCATCCAAATACACATGAAAAGATGTTCAGTATCGCTAACTATCAGAGAGATGCAAATTAAAACCACAATGAGATACCACTTCACACCAGTCAGAATGGCCATCATAAACAAAGCGACAAACAACAAGTGTTGGAGAGGTTGTAGAGAAAAGGTGACCCTAGTGCACTGTTGGTGGGATTGCAGATTGGTAGAACCACTATGGAAAACAGTATGGAATTTTTTCAGAAAACTAAAAATGGATCTGCCTTTTGATCTGGTAATTCCACTGCTAGGATTGTACCCTAAGAATGCTGAAACACCAACCCAAATGAACCTATGCACCCCAATGTTCATAGCAGCACAATTTACAATAGCCAAGTGCTGGAAGCAATCTAGGTGCCCATGAGTAAATGAATGTACCAGAAAACTATGGTACATTTACACAATGGAATTCTATGCAGCAGAAAGAAAGAAGGAGCTCCTACCCTATGCAACAGCATGGATGGAACTGGAGAGCATTATGCTAAGGGAAATAAGCGAGGCAGTGAAAGACAAATACCACATGATCTCACCTTTAACAGGAACTTAAAGAACAAAACAAACAAGCAAAATATAACCAAAGACACTGAAACAGAGAACAGGCTGACAGTGACCAGAAGGGAAAGGGGATGGAATTTCAGGGGAAAAGGTGAAGGGTCTATGGGAACAAGTATAAAGGACACATGGACAAAAACTAGGGGAGTGGAAATAGGAGAGAGGTGGGGATGGCTGGGTGGGTGGGCTGGAATGGGAGTAAAAGACAGAAAACTGTACTTGAACAACAATTAAAATAAAATTTAAAAAATAAATAAAAATTAAAAAAGAAAAAAAGCTGCATTTTGTTTGTTTCCATAGCTCCTTCTAATTCTCAGTCTCACTAAAAGTTCCTTCTTTCCTGAGTGTCCCTTTCCTGTCCTCTAGCCTGAAGTCTGGGGCTTTATTGCCCCTCTCCACCATGAACCTCCATTGCACCCCTGCATCTGGGGCAAGCTGTCCTGTGACAGAATAGTGAAAAAAGGTCAACAGGGGGTTACCCAACTCTGTTGGGGCCACTATTGTTCTGATCAGGGAGGAAGATTCTCCTCCCTCATATTATTAGGTGATTGTGGGCCTTTTGCCACAGAACTACTTGGGGCAGAACAGGAGAGAAGACAGGGAATAAACTACAGTGTATTTCTATACACTTTGAGATTTATGAGTTTCATGTTGTGCCCTTTGAGCCTGAAGTAGAGTACTTCTAGAAGTATTTATTTGTACCAATATTCACTCTAGGTTTAGAACGATTTGGATTCCGGGCCAGGGTACACTGGAAAAATAATGGTAAACTTATCATCAACATGATGGTATTGTTTAAACAAATAAAGGAAAGTTTACATTAAATACTTATATCAGGGAAAAAAAGATTTCATACTTCTAAACTTGCACCTTAATACTAGAAAAAGAAGAGCTAAATAAACCTAAAGAAAGCAGAAGAAGGAAAATAAAGTTAAGAGTAAATTCAATAAAATTGATTTGAACAATCCAGCAATCCAGACTCCACTTATAAAAGCAAAACAAAATATTTAGATATAAACTTAATAGAAAATGTTCAAAATTTATAAGAGGATCATTTTCTAAGTTCCTGAGATGCAAACATGTACACTTGAGCAAGTTGATGAATACACTATGTTCTTGGGCAGAAAAATTCAACATTGTAAAAATGCCAGTCTCCATAAATTAAAGAAAGAAAAACAATGTAGATAATAAAAATCAAAAGCTGGTTCTTTCTCTGAGTAAATAAACAAAATTGATAAAAGTCTGGGAAAACTAGTAAGGAAAAAGAGACGGAAGACACAATTATCAGTATTAGTAACAAAAGAGAGTGCATGACTGATAACAATTGCCTGGCTGGAGCACAGGGAACAGGCAGGGTTGTAGGAGGAGATGCAACTACCTGAGATAGTGGGCAAGGCCAAGTTGTCCTGGTAACCAAGCTGGCAAGCTTGGTGAATGCTCCATTCCAGAGGGGAATGCCCTGCTCCAGGTAAGAGATTCCCCATCCCCACACAAGATGGCAGCAGGAGGAAGCATTGTAGTAAGCACAGGCAAGGCTAGTAAGACAATGGAATAGGGAGAAAAGCCCTCCCACCTCTTTCTGGTACCTGATTGGGAGTGGAACCAGTGGAAGGCAGACTCATGTGCCATAGAGGTCAGAATGGCAGCAGGAGAAGGTGCAGTACCACAGAAACCTTTTGTCTAGCCTGGGGAAAACAAGGGATCATCTGGGGGATGGACCCCCTGGAGCACCTAGAAGTTTGGGCTGAGGAAACACCTGGTCTGTCCCTCACAGGAAACTACTACAAACCCAGGGGAAGGAAGAAATGCTATCTGATCCACCTAGTGAATATACTGTGTGGTGTGTTCACAGGATCTTCTGGCCCTGGAAGCTTCATGACCAATGTCAGTGCCAGCCCCACACATATGGGCAATAAGAGGGAGCTTGAAGCTGGACAATGGCCAGAAGAAAAACTGAGCCCCCTGGATGGCCACTGAGCATCTGCCTGCAGTTCCCAAAGGATGGTACTTTAAAAGGGAGAGGGAATTTGGGTTGCTGCCTTTGGCTTTGGTTTGGAGGAAGACAGTTGAGTTTTCTTTTGGGTTTCCTGGAGGGATGGGCTTTGAGACAAGAGTCTGCCATTCTTCAAGACCATGCAGCATTTGAATAAGCCTCTTTCCTTTCTCATTAGCCTCTGTCTCTATAATTTGTCTGGGGGTAACAGCAGGCAGCCAAAGCCCACTTTATCACAGGCCCTACAAGTACTTAATAAAAGGTTAATAATGGAATGCTACAAATAACTCTACATTGATATATTTGTCAACTTAGATGAAATAGAGCAATTTCTCAAAAACCACAAATGACTAAAATCCAACCAGGATGAAATAGGTAATATGACTATCCCTAGAACTACTAAAGAAATTGAATTCATACTTAAAATCTCTCCAAATAAGAAATCTGCATATGTAAATGTTGTCACTGGCAAATTCCACCAAACATTTAAAGAATAATTAACATGAATTCTACACAATATAGAAGGCAGGCCACAGTTTTGGAGAAAATGCTTGCCAATCAAATATCTTATATATGTTTGTCTTCAAAATCCATAAAGAACTCTAAAAACCAAACAACCCAATGAAAATTTAGGCAAGATACTTGAACAGAAAATTTACCAAAGAAGACATATGAATAGCAAATAAGCTCACAGAAAGATGCTCAATATCATTACACACTAGAAAATGCAAAGTAAAATCACAATGAGATATTAGCGCACATCCACTGGAATCTCCAAAATGAGAAAGACTGATCAAACTAAGTTGGGGATGAGGTAACTGGAACTCTCATACCCTGCTAATGGGAATAAAAATTAGTACAATCATTTTGGAAAGCAGTTTGAGAATTTTTTAAAAATTCAACATATTTTAACCATATGCCTGTCATTCCATTCTTATATTTATATACCCACCCACAAAAATGAAACCATGTCCACACAAAGACCTATATTCACAGTGTTCATAGTGGCTCTACTTATAATAACCAAACACTGGGAACAACCTAAATATCTATCAGCAGCTAAGTAAACATACATCAAGAATAATACTCAATAAACTATTCATACAAACAACTGGATGGGTGATGTCAAAATTACTCTGCTGAGAGAAGCCAGACAGAAATGAGTCTACTGTATGACTCCACTGCAGAATATTTTAGAAAATGAAGCTAACTTATAGTAAGCAAAAGCTTATCAGTGCTTGTTTGGGGATAAAGAATTAGAGAAAGATAAGAAGGGGATAAATGCCCCTAAAAGGCATGAGGAATCTTTTGGGGGTGATTGATATGGTCACCATCTTGATTTGTGGAATGGTTTCTAAGATGTAGGTTTATGTTGCAATTTGTCATTTTTCAAAGCCAAAAAACAGGTGCAGTTTGTGCATGCCAATATATTTTATTAAAATTGTTAAAAATTTTAGAAATAAATTTACATACATAAAAAAATTCAGAGAAACTTAAGGAAAAAAATCTGTCCCGCATGCTTATAATAGAAACCAAAATTCTCACTCCTTCTGATGTTCAATTTGCATGTTAAGTAAACACCAGAGCAGTAACTACTCTTGGTAGAAAAAAGGTAGGAAGATGGAATCAGATGAACTGAGTTAGATTTTAATGGGAATCACATGTTTCCCACATAACCATAGAAAATAAGAGTGCATAATGCATGTTGTAACAGTGTCTGGTCAACAGCAAATCTATTAAATATTAGTCATTTGTATTTTATGTGTTGCATTTTTATTTTTTATTTTTATCTTTTAAGTTAAATTTATTGAGCAACTATAGCTAATAAGATTATATAGGTTTCAAGTTTACAATTCTGTTAGTGTACTAATGGTTGATTCACATCCTAAGTGGCTACGTTCTCCTATATTTGCCTGCAGTTGGGTATTGGTTACAAATATATAGACATATGTATCTGTACCTAAAAATATGTATTTCTATATCTTCCAGGCTTAAGTAGATACCCTTAATCTCTCAATAATGAGACAGAGATTGAAGTGTACATGAAATGATTTTTCTTAATATTTTTGGGTAATTTGAGTACAGATTACCAAATTCAGATTCCATATTATGAGATAAACATATTTCATCTTTTACCCAATACCTTTACTCAACATTTGGCAATCTTTTACATAAAAATAGAAAATGGGAACATAAAATAATGGATTTTAATACCTTGGTCTGAAAGAATTACGAAAGTACTCAATTAGCTAGTGGAGCTATGAGTTGCTTATAAATTGTAGATAACCTATGAACATTTGTGGAAGAAAGAAAGGAAAGAAGAGAGTAAAAGAAGGAGGGAAAGGGAAGAGAAGAGAGAGGAGAATGTTTACTATTGTGATCCAGGAAATGCCATGACATCCTTGAGAAGTAATCATGTTTGTCGATCCTCAAATTTGTTGTTTATATAACATTTAAATTTAACTGGGTACCTTACACCTGAGATGATATCTTACATCTTACCTGGTAACCTTACGACTACTCAGGCCTCAATCCAGCCACCAAGGAACATGTGCAAAGGACCCATGGACAAAACCAAAAGGGGGTAGGATTTGGTGTGGGAGGTGGGGGTGGATGGGGTGGGGGAATGTGGTGGTGGAAAAATGGAGATGACTGTACTTGAAAAATAATTTAAAAATTAAATTAAATTAAAACCTAAAAAAAGAAATTATTTTTTTTTAAAGTGTTGAAATTTCCTGAGGTGCCATGTTCCAGAGGCACTGATGCTTGCATGTGTGTATATGTGTTAAATGGCACAGATTTTATGAAGCTTAGCAGAAGCATAGAAGATCATTCTCTGGAAAATTCCCAGTGATAAATTTTGAATTCTTAATTATTTCAAGAACAACAACATATTTATTGGGCACCAACCTTTTTCCAGGCCCTGTATTAGGTGCTGTAAGCACAATCTAAAATAGGAGATTGCTGTATATCACTACGGTTACATCTAGATAGGATTGTGAGAAGATATTCTGGTATAATGGGAAGGGTAAAATCTTTATCCCAATGAAGATCTTTTCCGTACCAATAAGAAAGAGCTGGAATGGGAAAAAGATGCCTTTAACATTGCATTTTAAGGTACATTATAGCGTGGTGTGTAATAATGAACCATTCTCAGTGATCATGCACCATGAGAGTATTTACCAAGAATATACACAGTGCATTGTGAAGCTACTGAGCCTGTGAGAGAATAAACATGACTAGAACACAGATCCTTCTGTGAGATAAGATTTTCAATCAATTTTTCCATAAATAAGGGCATAGGATAGGTAGGCATTGCGGAAAATACATGGCCTACTATCAGAATCTGTAGGCTTATTTGGAGTGATGATCAAAGCATAATAAAGAATTAGAAGATAACATATAAAATATCTAATTAAACAATACTCAATAGTTTAACTGAATTGTGGGAAGACAATTATGGCATTGATATTGATCTTGACAATGGGGTGTACTGGGTACAGAAAATGGATTAATCTGAATCTATACCAGCTCCAAACATACCTTTCAATGAGAGGGTTAATAGTAGATATTTTACATAGCCAATGTAATGAGTCCTTTTAAGAACTCTTGATAATTCTATAAAAGTCAACCTTGAAATGGTGTAGGTCATTTCTAATGGAAAAGATGTAGGTATAACTTCTTGTTTTATTGTCTCATTAAATAATCGCTGCTTTTACTAAATGTAATGTATAAATAATTGTTTCCATTTCTTAGCTTTGCAGAGGCCTAATAGACATTTCTTAGAAGAACAAAGGACATTATTTTGGTAAATGTCATATTTGGTATTCTAGTTTTTGAATGGCACTGTGATTTTTAGGGTTATGATGATTAGAGCTAGAAAAATGTCAAATTGCCCCCACCTCTAAGCATCTGTCAGTTGTTGAGTTTGCACAAATTATTCCTATTAAAGTATTTTCCTCTTGAGTTCTTCACTAAGTGCATTGATAATTTTCAGGTCACTGTGTGTGATTCATCATTCACAAACTTTATTATTCTGAATATATTACAATTTTTTTCTGATAAAAATTATTCCATTTTTGATAGCTGTGGAGAAAATAATTGAGATCCTGTGCAGAAATTTGTTGGAATTTTTTTGTCATAAATGGAGAGATATTTGTAAAAATATTACTTTAAAGTTTTAAAATATATTGTTACAATATTTTTAAAAATATGGATTTCCTAACAATAAAACAAATTACACTTATTCCAAAATTGAATTTTGCTATACATAGACATCTTTATTTTATATAATAGAAATGTTTACTTATTAGATTACTACAAAAGTAAGTTTTCAAGTTTAAGTAATAGAGTCATCACAATGAAACAGTTATGTTAGAGGTTGAAGTGAGTATATTGTGAAAATACTATTAAGTGAAGACAACCCTTAACTATAAATTACCCTTAGTGAAAAATAGCTTCTACCCTAAACAGATCATCAGTATAGTGTCTATTGTGATTTTATGTTTTATTGCTAAAAATATTTCTACTGCATAAATTGATTCTCCATCTTTGCAATACCATGGAGGGTGCTTTTAGTTACAACATTTGAAATAACAAAGATAAATTAAAAATGTCATTTTAATCAATATAGGAGTACTAATCTATACACTAGTGCATAATTATCATGTGACTAGAAATGTCAGCGAATGACTCACAGTACTTTTTGGGGAATGAGAGAATACTTTAAATTGTGACAAAGGAAAGACAGAGGTCATTATCTTACACTAAAGTTCAAATGGTAAATAAATAAATAAAGTCGAAATGACTACCCTTACATGGAAATATTTAGGTGTAATGAAACCAAAAATTTTAAGCTGGTTAGATAAGGACAACACTGTTGGCCCACTGATGCATCTCATATAGGATATCAATGAATGCTATATCTTGAACACAAAATTTAGAGTTCAACTATAAAATTATGCAGAAAACTAAAACATTATTCATTAATGTCTGAGTTCATTCAAATATTTGTTGGCCATCACTTATGTGCCTACAGAAGTTCTTCCTTAACAGAGCTTAGAGTCTATTGGAAATGTCAGAGATTAAAGAATCCTGGTAAATATACATGAGGGCACTCACAAAAAAGTGCATGGTGAAGATGGCTGGGGTGACCAATGTCCTGGTTTCCCAAGGACAGTCCCAATTCATACCTGTATTCCTTTCAAAATTATTAATAATGTCCCATTTCATGAAAAAAACATTTCTGGGTTTGGTCAATATACTATATGGCCACTCTTGTCTTTAGCAACATAAACTATTAAGATTATAGAATACTTTTAGCCATAATATACTGCTTTAGAGAATAGGGATATATTCTTAAGTTTAGTGTGTATGATGTTAATGCCTGAATAGCATTATGTCTCCTAATAACTCAGTGGACTCTCAGCGTGAAGATGATGAGACACCTGACACTGAGTTAACACAGCATGTGAGGCCATATCCACTAAGATGACTATTATGGACTGAATGTTTGTGTCCCTCCAAAATTTGTATGTTAAAGCTTTAATCCTCAATATGGCTGCATTTGGAAATAGAGACCTTAAAAAGAGGTAATTAAGGCTAAATGAGATCATAAGGATGGGGGCCTAATTCAACAGGGCTAGTGTCCTTTTAGAAGAGGCCCCGGGATGTACTTTTTCTGTCTCTCTCACTCCTGCTCTCACTCTCTGCATGTATGCACCAAGAAAAGGTTATGAGAGCACACAGTGCCATCTGCAACCCAAGGGGAAAGCTCTCACCAGACATCAACCCTGATGGCACCTTAATCTTAGATTTCAAGTATCCAGAACTGTGAATAAATAAATGTTTGTTATTTAAGCCCACAAGTCTATGGCAGTATGTTAAAACCCAAACAGACATATGACTGCTCAGACTATTATGCTGAAGGGTACAGCTCAACCAAGATGTCTGGAATCATTTTTAGCTGAGACCGAACCAAGTAAGAAAATGAAAAGGATGATTCAGGGGCAATAATTTAACTTGTGCATATGGAATTTTGTGCATTTAAGTCAAAAAGACAAGATAATCAGATTTGGGATTTGAATTCCTTTGGAATTGAATATCTCTGGGCTTTAATTTATAATACGCATTAATCTTTGAACTTTCATTTCTCACTGGGAACTTAATAATGGAAGAAGATTTATAGTCAAATTTGGGAAATATCTAGGCTACTGTGATTTTATTTGAATTGTTCTTTTGTTTTATTTTAGTATTTTCATTTATTCTGGTTGCAGAATACTTAATAATGCATTTACAACCTTGAATACAGAGTGGCCTTAAGATCAATTAAAGTAATTCGCTGTTGGCACAGTTCAGAATCTTTGGGTGCAAAATATGTACTGCTTATCAGTGGTCATATCAATATACAGAGAAGCAATGAGGTAGGTGCTCATGAGGATAAGAGACTTCTGAAAGACTATACACACACTTCAGGGATATAACCATATTCCTAGTGATGTACATAGGCTTATTGGATGTGTAAAATAGTTCCAGAATACAAAACAACACAGAGAGTTAGCCAAAGAAACTTCCTCTTTTTTGTGATGTTTCCTTATTGATGGAAACAGGATGACACTCTGGGACACTTTAATCTGTCTGTTAAACTTCATAAGAGAAGGTGAAGTGACTGACTGGTCTCATTGGTAATTTTGGCGAGAAAAAAACCCAGAGCATTCTCATTTGCTTGTGAACAAATTGCTTGCCAAGAAACTGTTTTCCTTGGCTTCTCTAAGCTTCAAGCGTTACCTGAACAGCTTCGTTCATGAGGTAAGTCTGCCTAATTCTGGGGTTCTATTAGTAGGCACTTCTCTTTTTACATCAAGCAACGTCCCTCAGCCCACACTTCATGTGCAAGAAAGGTGACATTTTGATCTCTCCTTTGCTTTTTCCTATGGTCTTCTCATTTTGGTAAAAAATTCAATAAATAATACATAACATTGATTGGGTCTTCTCAAAGATATCAATGATGACCTGAGGTCCTTTGTAGACTCCTAAATTATTAAGGGCCTTCAGATATAATGAATAAGAACTATCACATACTAATGGTCACATTAAGTAACATTATTGTTTTATGAGAATAAGTAAATGGTTTATAAGTAATAAAGCAAGCAATTAAATGTAATTATTTAAAACTAGTTTGGTTCTGAAAGCAAGGTCATTTTGTGATTATGTTTTGCCTGACATAACTTATAATTAAAAACATTGGGATACACCACTGGAGGGAGGTGGGGAAACTGAGATAAATCAAATGAGAAATAAAGTTCAGGATTCTGGGATTGAATTTTTAATTTACTCACAAAATTGTATTAAAAATAAAATACAACTGATTTAATATTGAATTTATACTGAAAACAGCTTCTTGCCTATATTTCCTGGAACAGTAAAGTAATAACCATGCTGATTTCATTTGATTCATGTTGAATGCTTACCGAAGTAGAATTATATATTCATTTAAAGTTAGTAGACTGGTCAGTTGGGGATATTGCTTCTAAGGTTGTGAGAAAGTTATTAAGACCTTTTTGCTTCCATTTCTTACATTATTTTAAATAAAAATGAGAAGTTGTCCATTTTTAAGGATCACCTTCTTTACTATTCTTCGAGCTAATTTTTCTGAAATCATGACTGATTCATCTACATTCCATCATCTAGCTGCATGTCACCACTGAATTTGCAAGATGGCTGGTGAGTATGGGAATAACTTGTAGGCCATGAAACCCCACAAAATTAAATGGATTATTTTTTAGCAAGCAAAGCAAAGATACTCCAGAGTGAAGGACCCAACACTGAATTTTAGAAATCTTCAGGAATTTCTTTTCCTTACTGCTGTCATAGGGCTATTCTGGCATTCTCATGCTATTGCCTTTGGATTCTAATGATAATCAAGAACAAAGAGATAGTACATCATAGAGGAAAAAGTAAAAAGAGCAGATACTTTGCAGTGGGGCCAATGTCAGTACAAATTTTGCATTGTGGGAGGTTTGAAAACCCTCAGGGATGAGGTGTAAGACTTTAGACCCTGTACCTAACTCCTTGGGACTTCAGTTTTCTCCACTGTAACACAGCGATGCTACTAATAATGCAACTCATGGCAGTGTTATGAAGATTAAATGAGTTCAGAGCAGTACCCAGTGCCTAGTCAGTACTGACACATTTAACAGAAATTTAAATCAAAGCTCTACCATTTATTAATTACATGATAACTAATACCTTTATGATGAGAGTAGTTACCGACAAAGGTTATTATGAGGAATAGAATAATACATCTACAGTGCAGATTTAGAGTTTGACCCACAGTGGGTGCATAATAGTACTTAATGATGATGCTGGGGATGCAACTGCTGGTGACAGTGATTTTCTAAGTCAAAATGAATTTTTTGTTCATTAAAATCCTTGTAAAAATAAGAGTGAATTAATAAATAAGGAAGAAATAAATGAATAAGTGAACAGATAATGTTATGAGAGACAATATAGTTCCTAAGAGTAGAAATAAGGATCTAAACCTGATTATAAAAGTACAAAGCAACATCAAAGTTGCCTTTCATTATTTTTACTTTTTTCTATGGACTTTGTTTTCCTGACTATCAGAATAGGGGTGAATGAGACTAGAAAAGGATTTAGCTGCCCTCGGATTAAGACCACCCACTTTCTGTGTCAATAAATTTTATTGGAACAATGGCTCACCCATTCATTTAGATAGTGTCTATGGCTACCTTCTGACACAAGGCAGGGTTGAGTAGCTGTATCAAGATCTTCTGGACTGTAAGCCTAGAATAATTATTATTTGGTCCTTTATGGGAAAAGTTTGCTGATCCTCAGAGTAGATATTGGGGGAATTTATGATTTGTAATCTGCTTGTTAGAGTAACAGATTCTTATAAAGGTATACTTCTTTATATTTATTGAAATGACTTCTGGAATTTATTCTTATACCTCTCTGATTTTTACATTCCATTAAAAAGTAATAAGTCCTTTTTACTTCCAAACATCATTAAAACCTTAGACAATCAGCCAATCTTGCAGAAGAGTTTTAACAGAAAGTTGGATTTGGCAAAATTATCCTGAAGAAAATTTACCCTTTGCCAATTAAAGCCTTTAGAATATTTAGAAGCTCCTGAACTTATTAATTCACATTTCTGTTAAAGCTGTATTGGTAGTAACTGCCACCACTTCCATGTAACAAGAAAAAATGTTTAGAAGATTCCAACCCATATCTGTAACTGATGATTGTACTTCATTGGGCAGCTGCTGCCGATTAGTTTAATCCAATAAGCTGAAGTGTGTCTTCTTTCATCCCTCTCCCCACACCCAATTTAATCACGGCTATATTCTTTCACAGCTTGACCTTTCAGCAACAACTGTGTCATTTAAACAAGCTAAATGATTCAGACTATTTCTAACAGGGATCTCATCCAGTAACAATCTCAAACACAGATCATGCTCCCTCACCATGCCAAGCATAATAGCAATCCTTGTGTTTTTACTGGACACGTCCTTCTGTCTTTTCCAAATAAGGTCACCTCATTAAATGGTCAACCTCTCCCTGTAGTTCTGTTGTCCTCCTCTCCCCTGCCAACCATCAACAAGCCCATAGATGAATGAATGATGGGCATTATCCCCAGAAGCTTGCCACCCAAGAGAGGATGAAGATTTAGAGGGTTAGCACCCTGAGAAGCATTGAGATACATGAGACTAAAATCTGGCACAGATCCTCTTTGAAAAGCTATTTTGAGTATAATGTCATAAGATTATATGCTATTAAAGAAAGTTTTGAAAAAGGATGGTATAGTGCCACACAAGGTAAAAGGCATGGTACTATAACTTTAAGAACTTCTCAACACCATTTCTTCAGCATTCACTCATGATCCTTTCCCAAAATTCTATAATTTGGGGAAATGATGGTATTGTATTACTCAACACACCAAACTCACAAAGCTTACTGGAGAGATACAAAAATAATAGCAATTCATATCTATAGGCATGGTTGTGGAAGGTTTTTATTTTTCCCAGTTACTTGCATGTTTTCTCTTTAAAAGGATATGATAGCTTATCTCAAAACTGACCACTGCCAATCACTTGCTTCCCATTGGAAGGATTTAGGTTGGTCTGCAACTACTTTGATCAATACAGCATAGGGCCAGGGATGCTGTAATAATCCCAGGTCCATATTTTAAGAAGAGCAAGTTTCCATTCTTGCCCCTTGGAACTGTGAGCCATGAGGTAAGAAGTCCAGGATATTCTGTTGGAGAGACAGAGGCCGTAGGAGGAACACTTAGGAACCAGACACAAGTGAAGAAGCCATCTTGTACATCCAGCCCAGCTGAGTCTTCAGCTAACACTCACTTCTTCTGCTATATGGCTATAATGGTTAGAAAGATTGCAGACAAGAATTTCCCAACTAAGCACATTTCACCCACAGAACTGAGAGAAATAACAAATTACTATCATCTGGCACTAAATGTTGGAGTGTTCTGACACACAGAAACAGCTAAGTGAGCCAGAAGTGTACACATTCCCACTCTTTTTGTGTGTTTTTTAGTACTTATGAGTACAACACTCTGCTAGCCTATTGATGTTAGCCTTGGCTATGTGACTGCCTTTAACCAATAGGACATAGGGAGTATCATATGCCACAACTCAGCAGAACTTAGGTCAGGGCCCTGTTTTTATGATCTCATTTAACATAAAGTATCTCCTTATAGGCCTCATCTTCTAAAACAGTCACATTGTGGGTTAGAGCTTCAACACGTGAATGAGGGACACAATTCTGTCCATAGTAATAGGCAGTTTTATTATATATCATGATTTTTACATAATTATTCGGTTGTGCTGCTCCTTTCCTTTTTCCTTATATATTGAAACTTAAGAAGTCTTCTGCCCTGAGAGACAGGACCTTACATGTTTATTAGCCCACCAGGAAGCTCTTGACATTATTAGGAAAAAATTAAACAAGCATATTTCTAAACTTAACCAAAATAGGATGCTCTCAACTGACATAATTATTAGCAAATTTGTAATTTAATCACATCCACCTATAGATTCCACTGGAATGTCAATTATCTGCATTGATTAATATGTTGGATTTCAAAAATAATAAGTGTTACTCAAATAAGTAGGCATTTGCTTTAATATTGGATATCTTTTTCTTCTTTTTGACCAGTTTCTTTTTTGGTAACCACATTACTTTTTGTACACTAAACAAAGTTCCTTGTTTTCACAGGATTTTATTCTCTTAATAGTAATACAAGATGCTATAAATAAAAAAATATTTTACATAGGAATAATACATTCTGTTGTCAGATATTTTGGCAACTGAAAATTCCTATTAAATTGCACCTGTAGGCTTTATTTATTTATTTATTTATTTATTTAAATATATTTTATTGATTATGTTATTACAGTTGTAAAAGACCTACACAGATGGAAAGTGAAGGGCTAGAAACAAATATGCCAAGCAAATGGACAGGAAAATGAAAAGCCGGGGTAGCAATACTTGTATCAGACAAAATAGACTTCAAACAAAGAACCATAAAAAGAGACACAGAAGGTCATTCATAATACTCAAGGGAAGAATCCATCAAGAAGACATAAACACAGTAAATATATATGCACCCAACATAGGAGCACCTAAATACATAAAGAAAATCTTGGAGGACTTCAAGAAAGATATTGACAGCAACACAATTATAATAGATTTTAACAACCTTCTGTCAAAAATGAACAGATCTTCCAAACAAAATATCAACAAAGACATTACAGCATTGAACAATGTTCTACATCAAATGGACTTAACTGATATATATAAAGAGCCATTCATCCCAAAGATGCAAAATACACATTCTTTTCAAATGCACATGGAACATTTTCAAAGATAGACCACATGCTAGAACACAAAACAAGTCTCAACAAATTCAAGAAAATTGAACTCAAACCAAGCATTTTCTCCGACCACAAGGGACTGAAACTAGAAACCAACCCCAAGGGGAAAAACTCAAAACACTCAAAATCATGGACATTGAATAGCATGCTATTAAACAATGAATGGGCCAAGAGAAAGATTAAGGAAGAAATCAAAAATTTCTGGAAACAAACAAAAATGAACTCACAATAACTCAAAACTTATGGGACACAATGAAGGCAGTCCTAAGAGGGAAGTTCATCGTGATACAGGCCTACCTAAAAAAGATAGAAACATTTCAAATAAACAACCTAACCCTATGCCTACAAGAACTTGAGAAACAACAACAAAGACAGCTCAGAGCAAGTAGAAGGAAGGAAATAACAAAGATCAGAGCAGAATTAAATGACATGGAGACCAAAAGCACAATTCTAAAGATCAATGAATCCAGGAGCTGGTTCTTTGAAAAGATAAACAAAACTGACAAGCCTTTAAGCAGGCTCATCAAGAAAAAAAGAGAGAGGACCCAAATATACACAATCAGAAATGAAAAAGGAAAGATTACAGCTGATACCACAGAAATACAAAAGATCATAAGAAATTACTACAAAGAACTGTATGCCAAGAAATTTGAAAACCTAGGTGAAATGGACAAATTTCTAGAAAAAAATATTATCTACCAAAACCCAATAAAGAAGACACAGAAGGATGAAAGACCAATAACACCCAATGAAATTGATACACTAATTAAAAAGCTTCTGACACACAAAAGCCCTGGACCAGACAGTTTCAGAAGAGAATTTTATAAGGCATTTAAGGGAGATTTAACCCCCATCCTCCACAGATTATTTCAAAATATTCCAGAAGATGGAAGATTCCCAAACTCTTTTTATGAAGGCAACATCATCCTAATCCCAACCAGATAAAGACATAACAAAGAAAGAAAACTTCAGGCCAAAATCGCTGATGAACATAGGCGCTAAAATCCTCAACAAAATACTGGCAAACTGAACTCAGCCATTCGTTAAAAACATCATACACAATAACCAAGTGGGATTCATCCCAGGGATGCAAGGATGGTACAATATTCACAAATCAATAAACATAATACACCACAGAAACAAAATGAAAGACAAAATGACATGATCATATATCAATAGATGCAGAAAAAACATATGGTAAAGCACAGCACCCATTTATGATAAAAACACTCAGCAAAGTAGGAATAGAGGGAGCATTCCTCAACATAATAAAGGCCATATATCAGAGACCTACAGCCAACATCATACTCAAGTGGCAAAAACTAAAATCTTTTCCACTAAAATCAGGAACAAGACAAGGTTGTCCACTTTCACCACTTCTATTCAATATAGTATTGGAAGTATTAGCCACAGTGATTAGACAAGAAAAGGAAATAAAAGGCATCCAAATCAGAAAGGAGGAAAAAAAACTATCATTGTTTGCAGATGACATGATAGTATACATAGAAAACCCTATAGACTCGGCTGAAAAGCTGCTCGACCTAATAAATGAATTTGGCAAAACAGCTGGATACAAAGTCAATATCCAGAAATCAAAGGCATTTTTAAATACCAGCAATGAAACATCAGAAACAGAAATCAGGAAAAAAATCCCATTTTTTATAGCAACAAGAAAAATAAAGTACCTAGGAATAAACCTAACCAAGGAGGTAAAATACCTGTACTGTACTCAGAAAACTATACAACACTGAAGAAAGAAATTAAGGAAGACACAAACAAATGGAAGCATGTACCACGCTCGTGGATTGGAAGAATTAACATCATCAAAATGGCCATACTACCCAAAGCGATTTATAGATTCAATGAAATCACTATTAAAATACCAATGACATATTTCACAGATATAGAACAAATACTTCAAAAATTTATATGGAACCATAAACAACACCAAATGGCTGCAGCAATTTTGAGAAAGAAGAATAAAGTAGGAGGGATCACAATATCTGATATTAAACTGTGTTACAAGGCCACTGTAATCAAAACAGCCTGGTACTGGCATAAAAACAGGCACATGGACCAGTGAGTGGAACAGAACAGAGAGCCCAGAAATAAACCCAAGTCTCTATGGTCAATTAATATTTGACAAAGGGGGAAGAAGCATAAAATAGAGTAAAAATAGCCTCTTCAATAAATGGTGTCAGGATATCTGGACAGCTACATGTAAAAAATGAAACTCGAGCACCAACTTACACCAGACACAAAAATAAATTCAAGGTGGATAAAAGATTTAAATATAAATTGTGACACCATAAAAATCCTAGAAGAAAACATTGGCAGGAAAATCTCAGACATACCACACAGCCATATCTTCCCTGATATGTCCCCTAAAGCAAGGGACATAAAGGAAAGACTAAATAAAGGAGACCTCATCAAATTTAAAAGTTTCTGCATGGCTAAAGAAAACAGCATTAAAATGAAGAGAGAGCTAACCATATGGGAAAACATATTTGCCAATGACACCTCAGACAAGGGCTTGATCTCCAAAATATATAAATAACTCACACGACTCCACTCCATGAAGACAAAAAACACAATTAAAAAATGGGCAAAAGTTTTGAATAGACAATTCTCCAAGAAGGACATACAGAGGGCCCAGAGACACATGAAAAGATGCTCACTAGCCATCAGAGAGATGCAAACTAAAACTACAATGAGACACCACCTCACACCAGTCAGAATGGCCAACATAAACAAATCAACAAACAAGTGTTGGAGAGGATGTGGAGAAAAGGGAACCCTAGTGCACTGTTGGTGGGAATGCAGACTGGTGCAGCCACTGTGGAAAACAGTATGGAAATCCCTCAGAAAACTAAAAATGAAGTGCCTTTTGACCAATCAATTCCAACTGCTGGGATTATACCCTAAGAGCCCTGAAACACCAATCCAAAAGGACCTAAGCACATCAATGTTCATAGCAGTACAATTTACAATAGCCAAGTGTTGGAAGCAACCTAAGTGCATCATCAAATGAGTGGATCAAAAAACTATGGCACATTTACACAATGGAATTCTACACAGCAGAGAGAAAGAAAGAGCTTATACTCTTCGCAGCATCATGGATGGAACTGGAGAGCATTATGCTAAGTGAAATAAGCCAGGAGGTGAGTTATAAATACTATATGAATTTACCTTTAACTGGAACATAATAAACAAAAGAAAAAAACAAACAAAATATAACCAGAGACATTGAAATTAAAAACAATCTAACAATAGCCAGAGTGGAGGGGGGGAGGGAACAGTGGGGAGATGGCTTTTCAGAAAATAATATAAAGGACACATGGACAAATCCAAGGGGGAGGGTGGAAGCAAGGGAGTGGGGTGGGTTTGGAGAGTGGGGGAGGTGTGGGAATAAAATAAGCACAACTGTAATTGAACAACAATAAAATAATTTAAATTTAAAAAGATTCTCCCCTTATTTTTCATCTTGGGTAATGTAATTATGATGTGCCTTGGTGTGTGTTTCCTTGGGTCCAACTTGTTTGGGACTCTCTGGGCTTCTTAGACTTCCTGGAAGTCTACTTCCTTTGCCAGATTAGGAAAGTTCTCCTTCATTATGTTTTCAATTTCTTGCTCTTCCTCTTCTCTTTCTGGCACCACTGTGATTCAGATGTTAAAATGTTTAAAGTTGTCCCAGAGTTTCCTAAGCCTTTCCTAGTTTTTTTGAATTCTTGTTTCTTCGTTCTTCTCTGGTTGAATGTTTACTTCTTCCTTCTGCTTCAAATCATTGATTTCAGTCCTGGTTTCTTTCCCCTCACTCTTGGTTCCCTGTACATTTTCCTTTATTTCACTTTCCATAGCCTTTACTTTTTCTTCTGTTTTGCGACCATACTCAACCATTTCTGTGAGCATCCTGATTACCAGTGTTTTAAACTCTGTATCTGACACATTGGCTATCTCTTCATCACTTAGTTGTATTTTTTCTGGAGCTTTGATCTGTTCTTTCATTTGGGCCATAAGCTTTTGTCTTGGTATGCCAGTTACATAGTAAGGGGTAGAGCCTTAGGTATTCAACAGGATGGGGCAACCCTCTTTGCTGTGTCCTGGGGCTCTATGCGAGGGAGGGGTCCAAGAGGGAACAATGCCACTTGCTCAGCTCTCTGTAGGCTTTCAGTCACTTCTTCTGCTACTAACAAACAAATTGGGTCCTTCTGGCACTGATTCCCAGGTAGGTGTTTTTTGTTTTGTTTTGTTGTTTTTTTCTTTTTTTGCATGTTTTAGGACCCTATGAGTCTCTCCAACAAACTATCCTGTGAGGCTAGGAGTTTCTCCTGCTGCCTCAATCTCCACAGGTTTTTTCAGTTAGAGGTTTTTGAGGCTTTATTTCCCAGCACTGGAACCCAGGATTGTGAGGTCTGTCTCGCTCCCAAGTTGTTCCTCCTGGTTTATCCACATGTAAATGTGGGACTGCCTGTTCTGACAGCCATTGCCTTGCCTGCCCCAGTCCTGCAGCTGCTTCCTTGCATGAGTCCTCTCCACCCCAGCTCCCCAGCTCTGCCCCTACTACTGGTCTGGATGAATGTTTCTTCTTTAGCTCCTTGGTTGTTGGACTCCCATATAGTTTGATTTTCTGGCAGTTCTGGATATTTTTTGTTTTTAAATTTGTTGTTGTCCTTCTTTTGTTTGTGTGCAGAGGCAAAGTGTATGGACCTATGCCTCCATCTTGACCAGAAGTCAACTTTTTTAAATATAATGATGCTTGATTGCCTGGGTTTCAAAGTTCTGATGAGCTTTACAAATAAATATTAAATTATGTTATTTCTTGATGTAATAGGATCTGGATTATGTTTTATTCAAGTTTTATATAAACTGATACTCTCTATGAATTGTCATTTTCTGTGATAACATTTTAGACTAACATCCTTCATTTAAGAGAAATGATAACAAATTTCCATTGAAATAAATTAATAATTCAATTTCTACTGATCTGCCATTGCAAATAAAGATAATAGACATCACATTTCCTGGTTGAAGAAATGCAAAGATTTACCAAAAGGTATCATTTCCCATTTGCACTACTGTTTTAAACAGAGTATGGCTATGGTCTCTGTTATGCAGAAACATTACCTCAAATTGGACATCCATTAATCTCACCAATATTGGGTTCATTCTGAAAACATTGATTAAACACTTACAATGCACAGGAATTGTGCCTGAAAAAGAGGTGATCTCTACCTGGAAGTCATTTTATATCAAGAAGTGCCTACATATAAAATGTTGAACCTACTTTTAAAAGACACTGATTGCATATGCTATTTTAATGAAAATCCTGGTAGAGTTTATATGTCAAACTATATTTGAAAAAAATTAAACAAGTAAAGGTAAAAATAATTTTCAAATCATTATTATATATAACGTACACACACAAACACACACACACATCCATGTTTTCCACCCTTTTCTGGGAAAATAGGGCAATTCAAATGACTGCTTGATGGAATAGTAGCCAAAAAGATTCATGCAGCTACCAAAGATTATACTAGAGGAACACTGAGAGCCCTTTGATGCACAGCTTCTTTGATTCCATGATAATAGGACACTCTAACAAAATAAATACAAAATGCATTCAATATACTTTAAAAAATTATTCACAATACTATGCTGCAGAATGAAAGAAGGAACTCCTACCCTTCAGGACAGCAGGGATAGAACTGGAGAGTATTATGTTAAATGAAATAAGCCATGTGGTAAAACACAAACATTATATGATCTCACTTGTAAGTGGAACCTAATCAACAAAACAAGCATGCAAATCAGAACCAGAGACATGGAAATAAAGAACAGACTGACCATGACCAGAAGGGAGTGGGGAGTGGGATAATGGGGGAAAGAAAGGGAAGGGTCAAGTCAAGGAGCATGTATAAAGGACCTGGGACAAAGACAACAGCATGGGGGAAGGATTGGATATGGGAGGTAGAGGGTGGGCGGGGCAGGAGAGAGTAATGGGGGAAAAATAGGGACAAGTTAATTAAACAACAATAAAAAGTAAAATAAGGTAAATAAGATTTTAAAAATTATTCACAGAGTAAGATTAATCCTGTTTAATATCCAATATAGAAATCCATCGACAGTGTTTCTCAAACTCCAGGTGCATATAGATCACTTGGGTATCTTCACAAATTTGCAGATTTCAATTCAATAATTCAATAAATAATTGAGATTTTGCATTCTCAACAAATCCACTTTAATTATCAGGGCATTAACATACTTTCCACCCCTGGCTGGAAAAAAAAATAACATACATGTGCCTAAGTGACTAGGTATTCTAGACCAGTGGTTCTCAAGCAGTTGTCCACATACCAACAATGTCAACATTACTATGAGAAATACTAATTTCACTGGCCTCATCTAGCCCTACTAAGTGGGAAACTCTGGGGGTGCTGCTCTTGAATCCATTTTAACAAGCCTATAGGGATTCTAATGGGAAATAATTCAGGGGAACAGTAGGTCCTGACAATGCTTGGGAAGGGAGTTACTACTGCTGCCCAAACTGCAACCTTTCAAGGCCTGTGATGCTTTGATACCATATGCTACTAGCACATATCACCTTACCCTTCACCACAAGACAAAGAGGGAGAGTCCTTGGATCTCACTCTGTATTGATTGCCATTCAGAAGGTCTGGGGTGAATTTGGGAATCTATTATACAGGGGAAGGTTTTAAACTCATTAATCCAAAGACTATTTGTACTTAAACAGTGGGAGGGATGACTTCCAATAGCCCAAACTACTATGTGTGGGAAATATACTGCAGTTCTTCCCTGAGGGGGAAGAGTCTATTAGCATGTTTGTAAGCATATTTTAAGTTTTAAAACCACAAATACCTTGTGAATCTGAAACATACATTCTGCAGTTTAAACATATTCACTTTCTAAATAACTTACTATGATATGTGGCCAATTTTATCTTCACTTCTAAAGATATTCTATTAGTCATTTTTAAATAGCTCAAGAAAACTCATATCACATTTATCTCTTTGTGTCTTTGTGAAATTCACCAAAATGTACAATGAAGAAATGCTACTCTTTCTTATGGGAAGACAAATGTTAAAAAAATGAACATAGGATTTTAGTCATAAATATTATGTTCTTTGCTCTGAACTAAATATTTCCAACTTATTGATTTAAGTTTAGCAGCTTCTTCAGACTTCTGGTCAACAAAAGTCTTAAAATTTCTTAAATGAAAAATTTGTCAATAATATTTTACATACTATATTGTACAGTTAGGTTTTAACCATTAATGCTAGGTTTTAGTCTTATAATATTGATATTACTATTTATGTCAACATTATTTTAAAATTTTATCTTTTTATATAGAATTAACAAATATAAGGGGAGACCTCCCAAAGACCCCAGAATTATCTTCTTATAGTACAGGCTTCCCCAACTAGGTGAGTGTTCAAGGTACCTATATGCATTAGTGTACCAGCTAGTGATTTTGTGAGAGGTTGTGTTCAGCTTCAGTGAATTTTTTTTGAAAACTCTCTCAATGTATTTGCCCATTTCATGATGGGTTTTATGAGCACACCTGCCCACACTGCAATGAGTGTTCAGCAGTTTTTGACCAAAACCAGCATGAACTCTGTGCCGCATCCTCCCTATTCACCCGATTGCACCCTAGTGACTATTTTTTTTTTTTCTGGATGAAAAAGTCATTCAAGGAAACTTTTTTGTCCATGTGAATGAGGTGAGACAAAAAAATGGCAGAAGCACTAAAAGGCATCAAAATCGGTAAGTTCAAAAACTATTTTGAGCAGTGGAAAATATGTCTCAATAGGTGTATTGCATCAAATGAAAAAGTACTTTGGAGCTGACTGAAGTTTAAACATGTCAGAGCAAATATACAATGTTTTATAAATAAATTCCATTTTTGGGTTCCCCCCCATACTTTCTGGTTTTCATTTTGTCCACCCTCTTAAAAACAGACATTCTCATTATTTTGCCAATGGCTGTGTCCTAATGAAAAACTTTATTTACAAAAATAGGTGATGGTCTGAATTTTGTCAATAAGTGGTTTGTCAATCCTTAATCTAAAAAAATGTTTTGTTTATAGATATAAAAATAATCACATATATATGTTCTTCCTTTAAATAATAACTTTTATATAAACACTATACACAACAATTTTATAAATCTTTAAATCCAAGGAAATCCACAAATTTAAGAGAACATGAAAATGATTTCCAAGGTGTCTAAGTTTAGTGACTTTTTACATTAGCTTTGTCAGTGCTTTTCATTGTTCCCAGAGTGTTTGGTTTGTTTGAGATAGAAAATAAACAGTAAAAGAAGTGCTGTAATAAAGAAAAAAAAAACTGCAGATGCTTGTTGCAATACCATCAGTGTGCTATACTGAAGAGTGAGCATAATGTTTCAAGAACAAAATTTACCTTGACAGACAATCTGAGAAGGAAAGGCGAACAGGGTATCCATATCGGATGATCTTCACCATCTCCAGGACCCCGATATATTGTAGCTGAGCAGACACATAAAAATTATCAAAGGTATCTGGCAGCTGGGAGTTATTGGGCTTGATGCAATGAATAAAGTGTAGAGTGCACTTCTGAAGTTTTCCAATAATATCCATTAGAGAGTTCTAAGGAGAGAAGTAAAACCAAATTGATTCTCCAAAGAAGACTCCGACTAAAAATATAAAGCAGCTTGTAAATAAAAATATCTTCAATCAAAACTTTTAAAATTATACATTCACTCACTCTGTGTGTATGTTCACTTTTTCTGAAGGTACTCAGTGGTCAAAAAAATTGGGGAAAATTCTATGCAAACCCTATACAGTAAATATAACCCAAATTTAAGTTTTAAAATCAGAATATATAACTAACCCTGAGTTGAGATGCAATGGTAACTGGATTTCTTCTTTCCAGTCTTTGAAGAAATGTAGAAGTTCCTTTCTTTTTTAATAACTGTAAAGAAAACAAAAAGAAAGGAAGGGTGAGAAAATTTAGTTTACTAAATTCCATTTAGAATAGGGGTGTCAAACTCATTTTCACTGGGGGGGGGGCCACATCAGCCTGGCAGTTGCCTTCAAAAGGCCAAATGTAACTTCAACTCCTTAACAGTTGAAGAGTAGTTACGTTTACACAGCCCTAAAATCATTTTGGCCCTTTGAAGGCAACTGCCAAGCTGATGTGGCCCCCTAGTGAAAATGAGTTTGACATCCCTGATTTAGGAAAAAAAATTAAGCCTCTCATCCATGTAAATTCCCTTACAGGCAGATACAGATTTAAAACAGGCTGTAGAAATCAGTACCAAACGATTTTCTGTAACACAACCATAAAGTTGAGGAAATGGGCAACTACATATAAAATAACAGCTATTACCACCAAACTTTCAAGTACATGGCTGTTGCCATCCTGCATCCACTTTAATTTGAAAATAAATATAGGTCCCTACCTGCTTGGTGGTACAGTAAATTCACTCTGATATTTTTACTGGTTGTACTTCTAATGGTCCACATTTACCATGAAATGTAGCTGACTCTAGGGCAAAAGAATACTATTGTGTATTACAAAGGTTTGATATTTTGATAATCATTGGCTTGTTCCCTTAAGACTGACTATGATTAGTTTCTTACCCATTTTTTCTTACCTTTCCTTTTCTTATTTTTTCAAAACTACCGAAAGCGGTTAGTAAATTACCTGGCTTCGAAAAATGGTAATAGGCTGTTTTCTTTGATAAGTAATTAAATACACCTCTTAAAAGAAAAAAAATATGTGTAGTAAAGTATAAATGACAGTGGAAATAAAAGAAATCAGTTGAAATGAAGCCTGTGGAAATGAAGAAACGAAGGGCAGAAGGTAATTAATTAAAGTCCACCAGGGGTTAAAAGAAACCTCAGCCACTAATGTACCTTTACATTTCACAAAATCACACAGACTTAGGCGAACATATCTATTGATCCAAAATCATTTATCTTAAAATAAAAAGACCTCTATAGAAGAAAAAATTCTGATAACGTATTCTTGTCAATTTGGTGCAATTGCTACCATGGCAATAGTTATTTTCCTTCCGTTCAGATGAACTGTCAAACAGATGATTGATTATAACTGACAAGGGAATGTAAAATGAAGCGACTGGTTTGCAATCAACCTTTTTCTACAAACACAAAGCCAGATGCGATGCTCAGTTAAAGAGTGGACAGACTCCTACCGGCCATAGGGGTGGACATGTGGGGATGAGGGCATTTTGAATAAAAGTGAGAAATGGTACACTTAAGGAATGATCATAATAAATAAATCTCCATCTCTTGAAATCGAACACTAAATTTCCTCTTCTGGGTGGAGGAACTACTGTAAATTATCTCTCTTCTGCAGTCCTTCAGGGAGAAGACTAATGGCATCTTTGCCTGGTAATGTTTAATAATTAAGGTTAAAAATTGCAGTTTAGAGTTGTGTAGTGATTTCTTGCTCTTGATTTTCAGGATGATTGAAAAAGGATGGACCAGAAAGTTCAGTGAAAACCTTAGGAATAAAGGTCTTTCTTATAAAGGGCAACTCTTTGTCTTTTTTTTATGTAAAAGATACACTTTGTATTCAGTGAGCTGGAAATCCTGTGATTATATAATGCTACAACAGCTATACCAAGGGATCCCTAAATCAAAGGCCTATGAACTAAATGCACACACACAGAGTTACTTCTAATACGTTATGCATATTTCTAACACTCTTCTAAGATAGAGCTGACTTTAATTATGCTTTCATTTTAATTGGTTAGCTGAAATGCATTTCAGCAAGCCACAACTGAGTATCTAAAAATGGCTGAACTGGACCCCTTCCCAATCATATTTCTTATCTTTTATGGTTTTGGTGGAACCAAGCAAAACAAAGTGGGCTACAATAAATTTTAAACTTATAACATTTCAGTTTGAAAAATCTCTTCACTGAATTTTTAGTTCTCTGAATTTTAGTTCCATTGCATAAGTAGTGAGAACTGTTAGGTTGTAAGTGCAACCACACTTGTGGGAGACAAATATATATCTTAAAAAGTATAATACAAAATAAGTTAAACATCTACAAAATATCCACTAAACATTCTAGCACCAGAAAAATACACTATGTCTGTAAGAAACTACGATTTATTGTTTAGAGACCTAAAACCTCTGAAATAATTAATGTCAAAAGAATAAGGTAGCTAAGTTAATTCCCTCTATGCCTACCATCCTTTAAGTTACTTCCCATTTATCACAAAGATAGTCATAGAGATGAAACATAAATAGGGTGCTGCACAGACAACCAACACAATTACTAATATTGTATTTGCTATTGAATTTTTAGTGTATAGTACTTTTCTATACTGTTCCCTCTTTCTGATGGTTATACTTCAGGTAGGCATCCTTCCCCTTAAATTTTTAAAATTAAAATATCATTTTCTTTCCATTAGTATTGATAACTGTGCTTTTTAAAAAAAGAAGCAAATGTTCTAAGCAAATTTAAAAACAACCAAACAAGAATCACAAAAATTCCTACCTTACTAAGTTCTAGATACTTCCTGTTTTCTCCGATAATTGAAGAAGCTGTCATTTTCTTACTGAGCAGGGCAGATTTATGTCCTCTGAATTTAAAAGAAGGATAGGAAGATAGAAGGGATCCTGTTTGTGACAGTTTTGACTGGAACAAGTGATTGATCACGACATTTTCACTAGCTAGAAAATAAATAAATGAATATTGTAAGTGGCATTGAAATTGCTATTTACCTTAAAATTTACTCCTTATCCAAGTCCTTCAACCACTAAAACATTCAGAGTGGAAGATGTAATTGAAGAGTCTATCATTCCCTTTGCCTCCGTGTTATTTTCCCCACTATCAATTATTCCATTTGATGAATTTTGACCATCCTTGCCCTTGCCAGGAGTCCTGACACCATGTTTCCCAATCTTTCACCTGAGCACTTGACCCTTCACTTTCTAATTGTCACTTACTTCTCTCCTAGCTATCTGAACAGAATCTTACCTCATTAACTCTAAGGGCCTTTAGTGCACTTGACCAAGTAGTGAAGACATAGGTTCTGTCAGCAACTCCCCATTTCAGGAAAATAACTACCCAGGAACATGTTTCCCAAAGATCTAACCTGTCTCTGTAAGTACCTATGAGACTATTTTGTACCTACCGATTTGTACTTCTTAATATCTTCACCTTTTTCAGCCAGTCCCCCAAACTCTCTCTACTCTGGAAACCATTGGCCTGTTCTCTGTGTCTGTGAGTCTGTTTCACTTTTGTTTGTTTGTTTTTTTGATTCACGTATAAGTAGGGGATACAGTCAATAAAATTGTAATAAGTATGTATGGTGCCTGGTGGGTACTGGAAATGTCAGGAATACACTTTGTAAAGTATATGACTATCCAACTACTATGCTGTACACCTGAAACTAATACAAAATAATAGTGAGTGTAAACTGTAATTGATAAATAAAATTCAAAAATACCTATGAGAGACCCATTTGGTTACATCAGTTGTTAGGTAAAAAGAATTGTCTCTTTTTCTAATCCTGTTATGTTGCAAAGGTACAAAGCAAGCTGATATATATTAGATGTTATATTACATAAATCCTAGTAATTCTGGCCCCATATTCCTTTCTTGACACCTTGGGAAAAAAACTGGAGCAATGATGAATACATTTTTGGTTATGTATTTAAATAGCAGAATGAAAACTGTGTATGGTGTTTAAGTGTCTAGGAGGAAATTTTCTTGTGTTACCTATATCTATATGTAGACACGCTTTTCAGTTTTAGTTTCCTTTTCTTTAAAATGACCATAACCATCACTACTTTAAAGATGGCTACAAGATGAAAATGTGAAATAATGTGTGTAAATCATTTAGGATCATGCTCAGCCCATCAGTTAGCAATATTTAGTAGCAAACCACTTTACCTTTTCTATGCCCACATTATTTTGCTTGTCGAGGCTAACATATTTATTAGCAATATAATCAATGCAACATCACTATATGAATAAACAAACAGGAAACTAGGGAGAACTGTCAGAGAAGAAAGACACATGTATGCAAAGCAAGAAGGCATAAAGGAGCCCTGCCATGTTGGACTGAAATTAGAGGTAACAGCATAAATTGATGACTTATAATATATAGCTACATATCTGTATATTTTCTATATATGTTCTGTATTTATATCTTAAAGTCTGGAGTTCTGAAAGAGCCAAAAAGCTTAAATGAGATCACCAAGCCCCCAGACCTTCACGTTTACTAATACTAGTCTGCTCCAAAATAAATCAAGTCTTCTTGGACATGTAGTTGATTGTGATCCGAGGCAAGGGAGAAAATCATGGGACATCTTGGAAGGTCAAAATGCAAGGAAGTACTAAAAAAGATAATGAGAACCTGTCAAAAGGATATAGGAGCTAGCTTGAAGGGGTTCTCATCATGGGCAATTTCAGCACCAAAATAACAACAGTAATGCATTACAATTCATTCAGTAAAATAAGGGGGTCAAGAAGAAACTAGACTCTGAACGGTGGGAACATAATAGAATATACAAATACAGAATTATAGTGTTGTACAGCTGAAGGTTACCGTATATGTTATCAACCAATATTACATTAATAAATTTTTAAAAGAGGTGAGAAAACAAAAAGAATTTATGAGCCCATACTGATAATTAACTAATTAATTAGAAAGAGGAGTTATTATAGTAGAATTCACTGTTGATGGAAAATTGGGGTTAGAAAATTATAACTTTGCAACCATAAAGAAATCAGTAATTTAGGTAAGAATCATTCATTTAATGCAAAGTCAATCTGTGAAAATTTGATTAGGATGAAAATATTTGCATTTTCTTAAAGTATTTCCTAACAAATTACTTATCAAAGAAAAAATAGTGACTTCTGATTAAAAAACCAGAGTGAGGCCACCTAAACAATGACGGAGGTTAACTGGTAAAGTTTTATAGGGACCCTCAATTTTATGGGGACACTATTATTGTTGTATTGATGTTACATATTTTGATAATTTACTGATGTTATATAGATAATACCCTTGATCTTAATATGTATATCAAAGAGTTTAGGCATAAAGATGAATGTGACCTATTTTCAAATGATTCAAAAATATATGTACGTACACACACACAGGGAAGGAAGAAAGGAAGGAAGGAAAAAGGGAGAAAAGAATGGTAGGAAGAGAAAAATAGAGTAAAAGAAAGAAAAGGAAACAATAAATCTGGGATAAGGATATATGGGAGTTCTTTTTACTAATTTTGTCACTTTCTTTAAGTTTAAAAGTATTTCAAAATAAAGTTAAATAATAAACACATATTACCATGGTCCATTTAAAATTTATGTATATTTGTAGCAAGTCTAATATGTACAGATGGAACCACAGAGAAAATGTGCAATATGTTATTTCTAAATTGGGGGACAAGACTAATAATTCATAAATGCTAGACATAAATATCAATGAAAAGCTGTAACTGACTAGTTTCTGTCCTTCTCTGAATCATATTGTCAGGCTGCTACATGAAGATATGGTGCTCCAGTGGTGTCCTACTGACCCAGGAAGATGCCATCATGCAATGGGACCCTAACATTAGAGTCCTACAACAAACTGACCAAACGGGAGGTGAGAGCAGGTGCCTTGGGACATAAAATGAGAAATGCCGCCATCCTTTTTTTCTCTCAGAACCATAAGAAAATCCCTCGTGAAGCATTTCGGCCTTTCCTATCACATGGGGTCACTTACTGCAGGCTGTTTTCTTCATGTCACTCTATATAGTACACACTGAAGTGGGAAGAATCCTCTCTGGGGTCTATAAACATGGCATTGGGTGCCTTTTTGGTAAATAAAATGGAACAAGCTAAGTGTCCATGGAGTATAAGCATGCATGCACAGGTGCTCAGAGACAAAAGACTCTATAATAACCACGTGGACAGTAAATCTCAAATTTTCCTCTTCTTATAAGCAGACTTAAAAAACTGGGTTTAGACTCTTTCTGACTTTTACTGAGTCAAGTAGAATTTATTTCTAACCTAGGCACAGATGGGAGGGCTTGCTGCATGTCTGCAAGAGCTATACCTCCAAGTTACCTGCTTGCACTTGGTCAGGCATCTCATAAACACCACTGTGTTTGAATGGACACCACAATGGACCCTACAACCTTCCTCGCCTGGGAGTTTTTTGATGATGTGAGGATTGAATTAGCACTGTATACAAAGTACTTAACAAGGTGCTTGAAAATAGAAATTGATATTAATAAATTATATTTTAATAAAAATTCACAGCATCAAAACATTCTAATTCATAAAATATTATAACAAAAATGCATCTTTTGTTCATATGATAGAATGGGTGTGCAACTATGACTCATGGGCCAAGTCTGGCCTACTTCCTGTACAGTAAAGTTTTACTGGAACACAGCCATGTCCATTTGTATTGTCAAGGACTGCTTTACGCTTGTAACAGAAGAGTGCAGTAGTTGCAAGAGAGACCCGATGCCTTGCAAAGCCTGAAGTATTTATTCTCTGGCCCTTTAAAGGCAACGTTTGCCATGACCTGCAGAAACACATTAGGGCACACTGTAAATTCTGTCTTCTTCCTCAACATGCCGACAGCCTAAAGCAGGGGTGTCAAATCCACTTTCATCCGGAGCCACATCAGCATTGCAGTTGCCTTCAAAGGGCCAAAATAACTTTAGGACTGTATGAATGTGACTTCTCCGTAACTGTTAAGGGGTTGAAATTACATTTGGTCCTTTGAAAGCAGCCTGGAGACTGTTGTGGCCCCTAGTGAAAATGAATTTGACACCCTTGGCCTAAAGTGTTTAGAATAAAAAAAAGATTCACTAGGTTTTATCTTGGAACTTCTTAGAAAGTTTTCATAAAAGAGTGATTTTAAAATATAGGGACTCTATTAAAATAAGGAGATTTGCAATATCACTAGCCATCATATTCTCACTTTCAATATATACTCTGATACCCTAAAATACAAAAATAAAGAAAAAGTCATTGCACTAACTGGAAAACATTAGATCTTTATCAAATGTGTGGGTTAAATAAAAGTATGTTATATGTAAAAGTTCAAATAATTGAAAACTGGAAGACGTTTCCAATGATAACCAACAGAATCAATTATTTCAATTTTTTCTTCTACATAATATTATTCCAAGTCCATATTTTTATCATTAGTCTCATCCTTGAAGAGAACTCACAGAAACCCTAAGTTCTAAGAAGCAAGCAGAGTAATTCTCCATGAAAAACAGTGTATTGCACTTAGGATGGTGAACACACAATACAATAAACAGATAATGCATCACAAAATTGTACACATGAAACCTATGTAATATTATTAATCAGTGTCATTCAAATAAATCCAGTAAAAATAAACAAATAAACAACAGAAATATATTGCAACTGTGATGTTTGTTTTAAGGTAAATATGTTCCTAAAATCAGAAGTGATATGGATGTCTTACTTCCAGCTCAAAGGCTTCCACCTGTTTCATGAAGACTATCATATGCTTCTTTCCCAGGAAAGATAAATGACTCTATCTCACTCAAAGCAACCTCAAGCCCAAAAGATGATACGTTTTAACTCATTGATAGAGTTATTAGGAAAATGTGGATCATTGCAGAACTGCTATTAAGAAAATAATTATTAGAAGAGACAATTATATATTGACATACATATAATTATAATATATATAAATGTAACATATAGTATTATGAATTGTATAGAATTACAGATATATATATATATATATGAAGTACTAAGGTTCATTAAGTAGATGAAACATATAAATTTATATTGCAATATACATATATGACTATATATGCATATATATAAATTTGTACACTCATTCTATTGTACTTTGTGAGCATTAGTTCTTTATGTGAAATACATAAGAATAAACTACCCCTTAGGTGTGTTCCAGAGTCATCTTAAGTAACAGAATTCACCCTGCTGTGGCCTAAATAAATGTGGAAGCCATATTGATCTTCATTAGTCTTCACAGAAGAGCTTTTTTATATCCATAAACTAGAGTGTTAAAGGTGCTTTAAATTTCTATCTGCTAAAAGCTTAAATTATGGTTTCTACTAGACTCCAAATTAAATTGTAACCAATGTATAGTGTGAAAGGATCCACTCTTTATTATTCTGAGCATTAGAATGTAAAAGAATTCCAATTATCTTTTAGCTGGTGGCATATTTTATAGGACAATATTCAGAGAAATAAGAAATGTGTGGTATTTTAACCATAGGAGGGAAAAACTTACTTTTCATCACAAATAGAAGATTTTGTGAAAGGGAGTCTTTATTTTTTTCAATTGCTCCAACAATTTCATACATTACCTATGATAAAAGAAAATAGCATAATTACTAATGATGAAACATGACCACGAAAATAATTTCCTTTACAGCAGGGGGCCCCAAGCTCAGGGCGCGGACTGGTACCAGTCTGGGCCTGTCAGGAACCGGGCTGCCCAGCAGGTAAGCTTGAATAAAATGCACTTGAATCATTCTGAAACTATCACCCACCTCCCCAGTCCCTGAAAAAATTGTCTTCCAGGAAACCAGTCTCTGATGCCAAAAGGTTGGAGAATGCTGCTTTAAAGAATAACTTGACACAGGGGAAGTTTTAAATTATTCATAAAAAAGCATTTTCAGGTCTTAGAGTTTGTTTTATATGCAGGTTCAAAGCACTCACCCATGTGCTGTCATTCTGCACATCAAACAAGGGATACCTCTCCCATTCTAATTTGCAAAGCCCTCCTCTGACTGAGATTTTAAGAGAAAGTGGTGACTCACATTCATGTAGTCCCCTTTATTCTTAAGAGCTCTAACCTATGCGGAAAACTCACTAAACCAAGTAGAAAGACTCTGTGACACTTTGAAAAGAAAATGTGATATCAGTTTAATAAATTCAACAGTCTCTTTATTGAAAAGTCCTTTTGTGTGTAAACCATAATCTGAAGCCTTTAAGATGAAGAAAACATATGAAAAAATAAATTCTGGATTATTTAAGGACACTTTATTTATAAATATTCTTAAATGACTTCACTGTCGGCTTTTATTGATGTTCTAGTCTGGCCTAGGAGACTTGGTCTTTCAAAAGAGACATAGCAGCATTATTTACAATAGCCAAGTGCTGGAAACAGCCTAACTGCCCATCAGTAATTGAATGGATCAAAAAACTGGCACGTTTACACAATGGAATACTATGCAGCAGAGAGAAAGAAGGGACTCCTACCCTTTGTGACAGCATGGATGGAACTGGAGAGCATTATGTTAAGTGAAAGAGCCAGGTGGTGAAAGGAAAATACCATATGATCTCACTTATAAGTAGGACCTAATCAACAAAACAAGCAAATGAGAAAAATAGAACCAGAGACTTGAAAATAAAGAACAAACTGACAGTGACCAGAGGAGAAGGGGAAGGGGGAAATGGGGGAAAGCCAGTGAGGGGGAAAGTAAAGGAGCACGGATAGAGGACTCATAGGCATGGACAATGGGGGAGACTGACTGTGGAGTGGGGGGGACAGGGTAGGGTTGAGCAATGGGGGAAAAGGTGGGACAACTGTAACTGTACACAATAAATTTTTAAAAAGTAATAAAAGAAGACTTGGTTTTATTGCCTCTCCCAATCTCAACTAAGTAGGAGCTCCAGTATAGTTTCAAGAAGTCAGATCAGCCATAAGGCTTGTCCATTTCAATAGTTGCTTCTTCTTCTTATGAAAACATGTTGAAGTATGACACTATGGTCAGGTGTCATGGGTTGTCCCTTACCCATGGTGGGTCAGGACTGAACCCACCAGGTGGATCAGGACTGAACCAAGGGAGGCTGCCTCCCAGTGAATGACTCCTCTTCATGCTGCATCACCCATGAGGGAGGAGTATGGATAGTTAGACCAATAAAGGCAATAATCATCCCAGTCCTTTCGGATTTTTAACTACATAGCCCCAAGAGGACTATCTCATAGGCAGCAATAGGGGACTAAACAGAAAAGGAATCCATGAGAAAGAGGCCACGTGTCTAATGAGAGGAATGCAGAAAAAGGCCAAATAACCCCTAATGAACCTTGCTTCCTAAATGGCTTTCAAAGTCTAGTGCCTGACCATGACACCCTTACAAAAGAAAAAAAAAAAAGTGTTCCCAAGTCTTTATTCTTTGTTGGTAGAACTTAAATGGTAGAGAAATCCCTGAGATGTCCTGAAGTTTCTCAGACTTCTCCACTATGAATTTGGACCACAAGACTGGTTGAGCTGAGGCAATGCCAGAAAACTAAACAACTTTCAGATATTCTTAAATCACTACCTAATTGTCCCATTTGCTCTTGTGGCAGAACATGGCTTACCAATATTAAAATGTGAACTATATATTATGTTACATATCATACATTGTCGAATATGAGCAATTTTTATACAACCTAGAGTAGTGCTTCTCAGCCAGGGGCTATGGCGACTCCAGAGGACACTTGTCAGTGTCTGAAAACATTTGTGTTTGTCACAATGGAAGGAGTGAGAGGATAAAAATGCTACTGCGGTCTCCATCCTACAGGGCACTACACAGCTCCACAATGAGGAATTATCTGGCCGAAAGGCTTGTGGTGTTGGGTTGAGGAACCTTAATCTAGAGATTCCGCTTCTCTATGCCTTCCTGCATTAGGAGAGCAGTGCCCAGTGAAACCATGGAAGAGCAGCCAGAACACATTTCTCCTAAACCACTCTGAACCTGTGTGAACTTAGGCAAGTCATTTAATGTCCCACAGCTGATCCCGTAGTGAAGTGCTCTCCTCTATATGGCTCATTCTAGCCTATTTTTTTTTCATGGGAATGTGATAATTCTGAGTTGTACACACACACACACACACACACTCAAACACACATGTGCAATTAGACTACTCGATTGATTTTCTCTAAATAACATTCCTTGATTGCCTTTGCTTCTGTTCTGTCCCTGCTTTGTGATGGCCATTCGTAACCTCTTCAGTAAACTCTGACTTATACCTTGAGGGAAGTGGCAATGGTATGTTCAGCTCTGGGAATAGAAAACCCAAAATCTAACTCAATGGTTGCTCTTGTCAAACTTCTGATAAATCTTCACTATCTAGGAAAGATATCCATGTCTCCTAATAAAATCCTTTGACATATGGCATATTTCCAGGTGCTTCCTATCGTGATTTTATCCCCACTTTCTGCCACTCTGCTCCAAAATTCCTCTCTTAATATCACTCCTGCCTCTCCATTTAGCAAATTTCCTTCCAGTGTTTCCAGCTGCAAATGCCAAGTGTTTTTTCCAAGGCTCAACTCTGCAGGAGGCATGAAGCTGTGGTGGAAAGAGCACCAGCCTTGTGTGGCAACCCACCTCTCCAGCAAACCCCAGTGCCTGGCAGGTAACCTGGGTCAAGATACTGAGACTTTATGACTTCTCAGCTAAAGAATACGGAAGGTAATGTAGATGTCTCTCTCCCAATCTCTCTCTCTCTCTCTGTCTGTCTCTTTCTCTCTCTCTCTCTCTTTCTCAAGGTGATTTTGAAGATAAATGAAAAAGCTTGTCAATATCTAGCTTTGCATAATACCTATATTTTTCTAATAATAATCCTCATACCCACTTCTAATGTTCTCCCATACTGTCTTCTCAGAACTTCTCAGAATATTTTTACATTACAGACTTGAGAAAGATTCATGGAGTCATCTATGTCATCTATTTTGAGGCTGCTAAATGGGCTGCTTATCCAAAAAGGTGACTCTCATCCTGTACCTGTAGTTTTACTGGTCAAAATCCATTCATTCATTTACAAAGAAATTTTTTCCCAATAAAGCAAGTCTCCCTGAAAGACTAAGCATGTGACATTCATCAGCCTCAGCATCCGGATCTTACTGAGACCAGTAGCTTCTAGGAGGCAGAAGAGGAAAGAAAGGAGAAGAGAAACCATGGAAGCTGCAAACCAGTGGGACAAGGCCACCAGGTTCCTGGGCACTTCAAAGGGCAGTGAACCTCAAAGCTTAGCTAAATGGACAGAGAAATTTCTGTGAAAGGGAAACCACCAAGGAGGAGCTCAATGTACCCTAAAAATTCCCTATATCTTGGTGAGTCTGTGATGTCATGAGAATAGATAAAGGTCTGCCCTCTCAGCAGTGCTTCCGGGGTGTGGGGGACGTAACAGGAGCTGCTGAGCCAGCAGGAAGCAGATTTTAAGCAGAGACCTTTCTAGGTCACTCAGCACAGCTGCTTTGCTCACAGATCTACTCTTCCTTTTCTTGCTGTTTTGTTATTTGAGGGATGAGAGAAGAAAACCATGAAAGTTGCAAATGACAGAGATCAGGTTAAATTCTTTCCTTTTCCCCTCTATCTTCACATTTTTTTTTTCATTTTAAGGATTGGAAGATAGGATTCATGCTATAAGTGACAGTGTCCCTCATGCATGTAATGGAGAAATTTATATGTATGCAGCCTAATACAAGTCTTTAAGAAAATTGTCATGTATTCAAAGATTTCCTTTGGAAAGATTCCATTCAATAAAATGACTCCAAAGGAAGTTTAGCATTTTGCTTATGTTTCAGCAGTGAGCAATATTCATCTAAATGCTTCGGTGTGGATGCCAAATGAAGGGTGCAGTGTAAACCGGGGAACCTGGCAGTGTGCTGCTTTTTTGGAAGTACTTGCTGTAACACTCTGGCACTGCGATAAATATAATTAAAAGATAAATTATGCTAGCTATACATGAAAAAGGGAGTCTAAAACTTTCACCATGGCTGTGAATTATAATTCTGGAAAATACCTTTTTCCTGGGTACACAAAGAAAGGAAAAGTTATAAAATGCCAAATCACGTGCATTTTCTTTCTCTGTGAAGGCTGTCAGGCTCGTGCTTGGCTGATCACCAAGGAAACTGAAATCCTAAGGTGTGAGAGCTCCACGGCAACAGCTCCAGCCACCATCACCGATATGAATCCTATGAGTTGCAAGCAAGAGCAGGTGGCTTGTTCGACCTTGGTGAAGAAGGTGATGCGGTGTGCCAGAGCTGGAGCTCAGTGTGTTCCTGAGGTCTGCGGTCTCAGCCCCAGTTCCCATGCCTGCTACACACTGGGGGGTCAACGAGAGATTTCAGAGTGTGTGCTAAACCGAGCACCTATTCTGTGGCTAATAATACCTTCAGAGTTTCTGAAAAAGGACTTCATAGATTACCTATAGGAAGACATCCTCTGGTACTCAATAAACATACACATACTTTAAACCTTGCCCAGACCTCTTTAATCATCATTTATAAGAATGGTGCCAAGGAACTCGCAGTTTTATCTTGTTCCTCAGTTGATTCTGGCACACATTCAAGTTTGAGAATCACAGCTCCGGGTACTAGTGATTCATGATGGATGCTCTGGGAACTCTGTCCTCCTATGTGATGCTGGCAGAGGATAAGGGAACCCAAGGACAGGGTTTGCAGGGGATAAATGTTTTCCAGGCATTTGAGATATGGGACCATGATTAGGGCAGTTATTGGCATATTTTTCAATGGCTGATAAGTTTAAAATGGGACTACGGTATAATTACACTCAGGCTAAACATTTTTTCCTTAGAATAGCTAGCATTTTGTAAAAAGCTATAGAGAAAGATTTTTCAAATAACTTTTATCTAAGACCTCAGCAATAAACACCACTATTTTTGACAACCTTGTTATTGTGGTACCCTGAATAAGTCATATACGGTGCAGGAAGTTTGAGGAAAATGAAATAAATATGAGTATACTAAGGTAGAAAGGACAGTGGACCAAGGGTTATGAAGAGGGGTTTGTGATCTCACTTCCACCTATCAGCCTGAAAGAAAAGACTTTTATGGGACATGGGCTCTGAAAACTAACTACGAAAGCATGAGGAGTCAGCTTCTCTGAACTTCAGTTTCTTATTTATTCAATTTAATATTGAACTGGGGCTAATGATTTTATTACCATAGTCCATCAATAAAATAAATTATTTTAGGGGATTAAAACATGCTATATATGTACATAGTAAAGGGGCATAAGTGGATACCATCTATGTAGATTTTCAAATTGCCTTTGATGTGGTTAATAGCAAAAGTTAATAAATATACTCTTCATTGAATTAGGGTTAGAAGACTACATTTGAAAACAAATCAAGGAGAATAGCTAACATTGATCTTTTAAAAATATTTCATAAAATATATTGCCTGTGCACTTATAAAATTTGGACAATATTAAAAACAATAAAATAAAATTTATTTTATTTTACCTCTAATTCCTTTTCCCAAAGATAGCCTCATATGTCTTCTCTCTCTCTCTCTCTCTCTCTCTCTCTCTCTCTCTATCTCCCTACCTACATAAATATCTAACCTATTTTTGTCTAAGTATGCACTTTCAAAAGAATTGGACTCTATCACACATTGTGCTTGGTGGTGCCTTTCCCTTCCACATACGCCATTTGCTCCCTAATAAATCTCTGTCCTTGTCTGCTCTGTGGTTTCTGACCTTCTTTTGTAGCCAGGGCTGCCCCTGGGGCCCTGGCAGGAGACTGAAGATCAGGACTAGGGTAAAAATCTTGGTAATTCCCTTCCTTCCCAACAAATGCTGGCTCCACTCTCATCCTACAGCCGACTCTTCATGCCCCAGTTTTTCCGGGGCAGGCTACCATGGTTCTCACTCCCACTAGCTGTCTTTAGTTCCTAGTCTTTTCTCTTCCTCTCTCCAGCCTCATAGGAGGTGGTATCTTCCTCTAGAGACACATTTCTGGGTCACCTCATGGTACCCTCTCTGTCTTCTTGACTTTTCCTATATAGCCTAGCCTCTGTAAACTTTCTTATTGAAAACTTGGCACAGTTTCTTTTTCAGGCTAGTTCCTGACCAACTTCCACCACTCCCAATTTCTTCTTCCAGCTGGTCCTGTCTTGGTGCTGGCAGCTCAGGTGCTTCACAAAATAACAGGGATCGATGCCATGTTTATCACTGTTCAAAACTCCTAAAGAAAGATAACACAGCTCTTGTAGGTATAAAATAAGGCAAAGAGAATGACACAGGGAATAGAAAGCCTGATGGATGAAGACAGACAAAGTGATAAGAACTATTCATTCTAGCAAGACTGAGTGTGAAAGGAGATATCATCTAAGCCTATAAATGAATTGTGTGGAGAGAGCAGAATGGGCCTCAGTATATTTGAAAGGATTCTCAGTCTTACAGTTTAGAGAAAGGAGAAGGGGAAACAACAGACCATTGTACGCCAGGCTGGAACAATAAATATTGCAACTCTTCAATCTTTCATTTAGGCCAGAATCTGGAAGCAGAAACACAAGTGCTCGAGTGGCAAAACCACAGTTTTACAGATTTAGGAGGGCCTTTGGTGCATCACTTAGATTCACTACTTAGACTACATATGACTTAATTTTCCTTCTCTCACCCTCTCACCTATCCAAGAGATTATCCATAATTTCCAGATAAAACACATTAGAGTGAGATAGTTTTCTACAGCATGCACATTCTACCTTACAAGACAATATGTTAGGGACAAACCAAATTATTAATTCTATGATCACCTACTCGATGTATGGTATGGATCACCTATTCTTGGTATGGAAATCTATATTGCCATGTAGTTGATGTACCAAAAGTTAGTTTCTCTAATAAAACCCCCTTCAGTGATCATTTGGGTATTTCAGGATATCTTACATTAAAACATGGGTACTTACATGTGTTTTTGATAGTACTGGTATTTGATTTATAAGTGTGTATCTATCCAAATCTATCTATCTGCCTACGTATCTATCTACCATATTTGATTTCTCTGTGTCTCCATCTGTTGGCCTATTGATCTGTTGCTCTCACACCAATTTGAGTACACAATAGGGATGGCTTTATGTAGCATGCAAGTATAGACGTAAGTACTTTTACACAACTTCTTCCCTAGTTTTCTAAGCCAAAAAGGGAGGAGGCTCCCTGGCATCCTTCTTACACTTTGACATTGTCCCCTAGTTAGGAAACACTGCAGACAATGCAGACATGTTTGACCCCACTAAGAAGCATGAAGGTTAAGGATGGGCAGGGCGATGGGGGTTAAGAAACAGCATCGTTTCCACCCAGCCCCCTCACCCCTCACCCCTCTGATAGCTGTTAGCCTGTTCTCTATGAGTCTGTTTCTATTTTGTTTGTTAGTTTATTTTGTTCATTAGATTTCACATATGAGTGAAATTATATGGTACTTGTCTTTCTCTGACTAGCTTATTTCACTTAGCATAATGTAGTCCAGGTGAAAAATGTAAATGGATTAAGAAAAAATACCCTCAGAGAAACAAAGAGCACTACGGTGATTGCCAGGGAGAAAGGGGGATGGGGTGGGTGGGTGGGGGGAGGTAGAAGAGGGTAAAGGGAGGATAAATGATGATGGAAAGAGACTTGACTTGGGGTGATGAATACACAACATACAGATGATCTATTATAGAATTTTACAGCTGAAGTCCATATAATTTTGTTAACCAATGTCACCCTAATCAAGTCAATTCAAAAAAGACATACATCGGAACTAAAATGCATAACAATGGATAAAAAAGAAACATCCCCTGCTGCCGTGGGATGAGCTGTGGCAGCTCTTTAAAGTGGAGAGCACAGAACTTATGATTTTGATTAACTACAAAGGCCATGGTTATGTTTTTCGGTCCATGTTACATCCTGTCCAAGAGGACACACTGGGGCTGGGAATAGAGCTGTCCAGGGAAGAGAGTCGGTGTGGAATGAGCATGAGAAGCCATGGCCATAGGGGGAGCTGCCAGCCAGGACACTCAGCATCACCTAGGTCAAGGGCATGGAAGGTTCCCAGAGGGTTTCAGTACATGTGAAAGCACCCAAGAGACATTTAGCCCTAAATATCAAAAGGTGAAATCATATTGTAACAATACGAGACCAGTCAGCACAAAAGAACGAACTCAGAATGCCCTAGGCCACTGTACAGTGCAGCCTCTGGGGTTGACGTACCAGGGGCCTTAACTTTTGGTTACATTCGTAGTTCTGATTGTTATATAGGACTAGAAGTCCTTAATACTGAATTCAGTCTGTGAGTGCCTATACTAGCAAATTAGGAACCATTATGAGGGAAGTATCACTGAAGCTGCCTGAGTTTTTATCCGGTCATAAGAAAAGGACTGCCTTTGCTGAATACATTTTAAAAAGCAGCGTGAGACAAAAATAAAATGGAATCTTGACACATCTCTCAAGTTGCGCTTGTTCAACTACCAGGTACATGAAGAACAAGAGTGTTAGAATGATCTGCAAAATCTGATTGTTTAAGGAAGAAGGAAAGTTGATTCTTCTAGCAAGGAGATATAAGCTAAAAGGTAAAAATGTTTAAAAGAATGGTTAATGAACAACTGATTAAGAAGGCAGTCATCACTGCCACTACTTTAGGTCTATTATTAATGAGGTGAATCAGAATAATCACATTAAATTTTATTTATTTATTTTTAGAGAGAGGGGAAGGGAGGGAGAAAGAGAGGGAGAGAAACATCAATGTGTGGTTGCCTCTCACACACCCTCCACTGGGGACCTGGCCTGCAAGACGAGGCATATGCCCTGACTGGGAATTGAACTGGTGACACTTGGGTCCGCAGGCCAGCACTCAATCCACTGAGCCACACCAGCCAGGGCTAATCACATTAAATTTTAAACAGTGTTATTAGAAAAGCAAGATGATAAGTGAAATAGAAGCAGTTAGTATGCCTTTAAGTAAAAATGCCCATTCATTCTTTTATTGATAATTACTATTTATGTTATACTAACACAGTTAGTGTTAGGAGACTATTAAAGTATGCCAGGAGAGTCGGGAGGGTGATGCGAACTAGGGTACTGGCATAAGAAGAAGTATTTTTAGATTCAAGAGATATATAGGGGGGAAGTAGCTTATAAGTGATAATTAACTGGATTTCTGATATCACCATGAGCTGTAAAGTGGGACATACATGGAAAATCAGTTTTATTTATTTATTTATTTATTTATTTATTTATTTACTTTGAAGTAAGTTGAGAGGGAGTTTGGGAGGTGGCTAGGGAGTTTAGTTTAGTGAGCTTCTAGATCTATTGCATTTCAGATGCTACCCAAGTAGAGATATTAAAAAGTAGATAGGCAGGTGTGGAGCCCACAGGAAAAATAGTTACATCAGAGACTTGGGAGTTATCGCATAGACAAAACTAATCATTACAGTAAATAAACTCCTAGCTTAAGGCATAAAATACTATCATGCGAAACACTAATACTTATGAAATGGAAGTGGGCTCACATCAATTTTATAATCCCTCTCTCTACCATGTTATTTACATGGTGCAACATATAATCCTGTGAAAAGAAGTAGTAGGGATTAGCAGGTGACAAAAATGCAAAACTTTGAGATACACTCTAGAATACAATATATCACATCAGAATGTATGTAAGATTAAATTTTAGCAAAAGGAATAAAAGAACATTTTTAGCGAATACAAATGGGCCTGACAATTTTTCATGCATAGTTTCACCTCTGTATCTGAGGTTTGCTGAAAAGAGTCTCAATTTCATGTGTAGAATTAAATTGATTTCTTTATAGCATCAATATTTATAAGCAGAGGCTTCTACTTTTTACTTTTCCATTGAGTGAGTCTATCTAATAGTTTTTCTTTCTTTCTTTCCGATTCACTTTAAGTCAATAAATACTAATTTTTTAAAAGATTTTATTTATTTATTTTTAGAGAGAGGGGAAGGCAGGGAGAAAGAGAGGGAGAGAAACATCAATGTGTCCTTGCCTCTCACGCGCCCCCTACGGAGAACCTGGCCCACAACCCAGGCATGTGCCCTGACTGGGAATCAAATCAGCAGCCCTTTGGGTTGCAGGCTGGTACTCAATCCACTGAGCCACACCATCCAGGGCCAATAAATACTAATTTTAAAATAAGTTATCAGGGCTCTGGCCAGTATGGCTTAGTTGGCTGGGCATTGTCCTGCAAATTGAAAAGTCATAGGTTTGATTCCCGGTCAGGGAACATGCCAGGGTTGTGGGTTTGGTCCCCAGTCAGGGCACATGCAACAGGCAACCAACTGATGTTTTTCTCTCACAATGACGTTTCTCTCTTTATCCCTGTCTTCCCTTTCTCTAGAATCAATAAAAGGAAAAAAAGGATTTGGTCTTATAAACAAGTTATTAGGAACACATAGTATTATTGCTAAGAGATTTTACCTAGATATCTAGAATACAAATATGAACATTACCTTGAAATTGACACATCTGAAACTTATAAATATACCTCACTTTTCCTTTTAAAGATTAAAAAACTATCAACTAACAAAAAGATATCAGTACGTTAGGAAATCTAAAGTTTCTTACTTATAACTTTCTGTCAGTCAATGAAGATTAAATTAAATCTTTGAAGAAACAGCCAGAGTCCCTAAATGGGACCCTGTATTTTCTCTTCCTTACCAAACCCTGGGTAAGGAAACATGTATCAAGTCTCCCACAAAAAATTATGCCAAAGGTGAAATCGATAAAAGCAACACGGCACCAGGAGCCTGGTTAATTTTTATTTTTCTAAAAGTCTGCCAAAGAGGTGAACACATACAGATGTAAATTAAGCTCTTTCTGCATGAGTCAAAATATCTGTGTCAAATAACCTTTAATAATATCAGTTTCACTAGGCCAGGCAGATTTCATTGTTATGTTGGGGATTCTGCCTAAAGAAAAGAAAGAGGAATAAATGGAAGCCTCCCTATTGATTAGTCCAGCTCCTTTTTTCATATGATTTAAAACTTCACATTCAGAGTCCTTTTGGGCCCACTGTGTCTCTTAAAAAATCTCTGGGTGGTGAAGTCCAGGTAACAAGCTACAGAAGGTGTTTCTGATACAGGTAGCATTGGAAAATATACAGGCCAGGGTGTCCTTTGCCTACACGTTATATAAATATGTCTAAAAACAAAGAGGTTGGCTTTCACCAGTGTGTAACTTAGAATCTACTGCAGTAGCAATCAGATAAAGATCTCTACTTCTCAGAGATCTGGGTAACAGCATAAATCACACGATAGGGGTAGGTTCTTTTCAGGGAGAAGGGAAAAATCAGGTATTTTATAGACTGGCCACAAATCAGTAACATTCTTTTTACCACATCACTTCTATTGGCAATATGGTTCCATAAAGGCCTGTGGAAATCAGTGACATGAACAATAATAATCAGGGACTACAACTGTTGTGCAGAAATGTGCTTTAGGGAGATGGAAAAGAAATCCTCATGTATATAATCAAGATTCACTCACAGAAAGACACATTTACAAACACATTATATAAAGAGGCTATTCTGTCATAAAATTACCTCTCCAAATATGTATATAGATTGCAGACAATGCTTTAATATTCTTAAGGCAAATAATATTGAAAGAACCTTCTAAATTCTGAACCTAAGTTTCACAGACCTTTATACTCAAATAAAATATTAGTCATGAAGCTAAGTGGTAAAGAACATATTTTTTATAAGAATCTCTTTAATCAAGGTAAAACTGCTAATCACAAAAATAACCTGTATATTCATTGAAAAACAAAATGTCACATTACCATAAGTTAAAACTTTTAGCTAAATGTTTTCTTTTAATATTATAGTTTCCACAGATAGAGAAATACCTCATTTTTTGTGTGTTTATCTTCCACTGAAGTTTTCCAAGTGTAACAGGAAGAGCAAGAAAATATAACTGTGGCAATTACATCTTCCCTATCATCTGCTGAAGTGATATTAATAACATTGTGATAAATAAAAACAAAATTCTGATATGACTTATAAAACATCACTTTATGCAATGTGAGCACTTTATAAGATATAAAAATTAACAAATGTACTTTTTGTCTAATCAACAACATCTTACCACTAACTTAATTTGAGTAAGTCAATTGGGTCCCTAATATTATGATGTCACCATACAGCCAGTTGATTAGCTCTCCAAAATATTCTTGGGTCTTTAATATCTATGACTGATGAGTTCAAATTTTTGCTAAATATGGTGGTATTTCTGCATCAAAAGCTATTGTTAGGGAAATATGACATGTATTTCATGATTATTTCAAAATAATCATGCTTGTATTTATTACTTGCTCACCATTTAACCTCTAGAACAAGTTTATAATGTTCACATACATATTCTCTTTAATTACAATCTTCATGGGTATATCGACTGAAAGTCAGTGTCCTACTTAAAGACATAACAATGGGGCCGCATTATGTCCCATTGCATCCTATCTTTCCACTACACCACACAGATTCTATGACTATAGACAATAAGCACTTTTAAATTTCACCATACACCATGATGGAGAGAGAAAAACACATGGGACATGAGAAAATGAGACACAGTATTGTGTGACCCACCAGGCTGTAGTGGGTTGAATAGTGAACTCCCAAAATTCACATCCGTCTACAACCACGGAACATAGCTTACTTGTAAATAAGATATTTTCAGACATAATTAGTTAAGATGAGATTATACTGGATGGAGTAGGCCCTAAATCCAATGACTGGTATCCTTCGAAAAGAGGAGAAGACACACAGAAGCACATAAAAGCAGAAGATCGTATGATGATGGAGGGTGTTGTGTCAAAGTCAAAGAACTGCTGAGTGCTGGCAACTACTGGAAGCTAAGGGAGTGGCTTAAAACATTTCTCTAGAGCCTGATGAAAAAAACAAATCTGATGACACTTGATTTTGAACTCTGGCCTCCAGAACTGTGAGGGAATAATTTTCTGCTGTTTTAAACCACCGACTTGTGAGACTTTTCATGGCACCCCAAGAAGACTTATACATAGCTATTTAATCTTTGGTGAATCATTGACCTTCACCAAGGCTTATTTAACTGGTAAACTGACATAGTAACATTTACAATGGTAAAAATATCCAGAAGCACTTTGTAAATTGGAAAATACTATGAAAGCATCAGACATCATTATTAATCAGCAAAGGCAGAGATCAATGAAATTTGGATTAGGCTAAGAACTTGATATTTGGAAAGATGAATGGAATTTTGAAAGAAAGAGGGCATTTCAGGTGAGAAAAAAAATATGAGCAAAAACAGAGGAGGAATGTAGGGGTCACTTTCAAATGAATCAAATGCAATAAAGAAATTCTACAATGTTGTAAGTTAAAACTACTCACTTCTCTTTTCATTTGTAAACACTGAACCAACAAACACTATATTAGTTTCCTGGGCTGCTATAACAAATGGCCATGAACTGGGTGCCTCAAAGCAACAAAAATTCATTATTCCACAGTTGTGAAGGCCAGAACTTTGAATCTGGCATCCCTGCTCTCCTAGACACTGTAGGGTCACTCCTTCCTTGTCCTTCCAGCTTCTGGGGGCTCCAGGCATCCTTGGCCTGTGGCCACATCACTCCAATCTCTGCCTCTATGGTCACATGGCCTCCTTTACTCTCTCAAATCTCTCTTTGCCTTACTCTTATAAGGATACTTGTTAGTGGATTTAGAGTTTACGCAAATAATCCAGGATTATCTCCTCATTTCAGAATATTTTACTTAATTACATATGCAAAGACCCTTTTTCTAAATGAGATACCATTCACAAGTTTTAGGGATGAGCATACAGACATATTTTTTGGAGTGGCCACTATTCCAGTCACTACAATAGTTAAGTTGTGGGGGAAAGAAGGAAGCTAAAGCACAGACACATCATTTTAGGTAAGAACAGTATCACCTATTTGATTTACGTAAGCCATCAAGGCCAGTCATAGAATGGGATATTTATATGAGATCCAGAAGTAATCACTTCATACTCAAAAAAAAAGTAAAATCATAATAAACAACTTTCAGACAAAGACCTTATGAGCAGAATACAAAAGGGTCAGGTATGTAAATGTCATATATTTTGTAACTTTTAATTTTGACCTATATTTTCATTAATTTAATTCTTATTACTTTGGTTTGCTTTGCTATCTCCTAATCTATTCCCTTTACTCACATTAAAATTTAGGAACTTCAAAATACTATTTCCCATTAGAGTTAGTTCAGAATCACCTTAATGGAAATTAAACTTTCCTAAGAGCCCATGTCTTTTGCCAAATAATTATTCTTCTTTCCTTTGAGATTCTTAATTTTAAAAGCCAATAAAATTAGACATAATTCTGGATTTAATGCTTATCCATCATTTAAATCACCAGCAGAAATTTAAGAGCAACTCCTAAAACAGATAATCCCTTAAATGATTTAAAATTTGCTAAAACAAATAACAACCGAACACATTCACAACCTTTTTAAATTCAGATTCATGCTCATTAATGAGACCCTGTTAATATTTCATGTACAGTCTCTTCCCATTTACTTTAAAATATTTCTGTAATGGAGGTTAGAAAATACACCATGCTCCTATGAGTAATGAAAAATTCAAATGTGTTTAGGAAAGATCTTCCGCTATAATGCAAATAATGTTGCTTAAACATTTCTAAATGAATCTCTGAGCCTCTGTGCCAAACAGTATCAGAAGCAGGGGAGGATCCCGTACTCAGAACAGCATGGGCCACTGCATCCTGGTGCAGCTGGAGGTCAATATCACCAGTAATAATGATCATTCTTCCAAGGAAATGTGGTGAGTTTTCGCTCACAAAACCAGGTGAACCTATCATGGAGGAACATGTGGTAATGAGAAAGACTCTCTAGCTCATTTCTCTGGCCAAAGAAGAGGCTACAAACCAAACCAAGGATCCCAGAGCCATGGAGCTCTCCTTTGGGTTCAACTTCATCATCAAAGAGGTATTGAGGAATGCTCATCCTACTGTCCAAAAGAGACTCTGCATGCTAATTTTAAACAAGTTAGCTCTTTGCTACATCTCTTGGTATGTATAATGCAGAATGTGTTGGCTTTTTTTGAAAATGAAATAGCTAAAATGTAAGTACATGTAGGTACATCTGATGATTAGAATGGCATTTGGCTTGCCATATTGTCACAAATTACATATAATCTACACTGTAACATGTGAATGAGTCTTTAGGGAGTCCTTGGGCTAAGACTCATTAGTACAGCTCAGTAAAATAAAAGATTTTTTAAAAATATTTTATTTATTTTTAGAGAGAAGGGAAGGGAGGGAGAAAGCGAGGGAGAGAAACATCAATGTGTGGTTGCCTCTCACGTGCCCCCTACTGGGGATCTGGCCCACAACCGAGGCACATGCCCTGACTGGGAATCCAATCAGTGACCCTTTGATTTGCAGACCCACATTCAATCCACTGAGCTACTCCAGCCAGGACTAGAAGACTTTTTATAAAACCACAAAACTGACTCCAATGATGAAAAATCCTGCTTAAAATATAAAGGTGCTTTTACAGGAAAATTCATGATTCCATGGAGTTTTGGATGGCAACTAACCAAATGATTCCATCAGTTTTGAATGGCAACTAACCAAATGTTTTTCTCTACTCTGCTTTATTGCTATTAGAATTCAGTAAAATAACTATATTCATTAAAATGATTTAATTTTCCCAAAATTTGCTTAAAACAATTAAAATTAAAATTTCATTATGTGCTTTTAGAATGCTTTGTAAAAGCAAACAAAATAACTAAATAAAATATTATTGCAAAGCTGGGTCCCATTCAATTTACCACAATTAGCCTTTATTGAATACATCTACAAGATATAACACAAACGGGCTTACAAGGCAGGTCAGGCATATACTGACTTAAGATAGATCCCATGAAACTTACAGAAAAATAATTTTTCAAAATCATTAGCTATAGCTTATCATAATTTTTCAACTAAATCCTATAAATTCAATAAATATTTCATATAAATAAAATATAGATTAAAAGATCTGAATACAGGGTTAAAACATTGCTATGATTTTAAAAAACATGTAAAGGTTAAGTGGGAGAATTAGAAAAGATTGCCAAGAGCAAAGATGTGTCACCAGAGAGCAACACGAAGGTCATCCACACCCTTGTGTGCCCAATTACTAAGTACAGACCAAAAGTTGGACAGTAAAGAAAGCAGTAGAAATAAAAATGATTCATGGTGTTAGAGGAAAAGCTCTGCAGATACCCTGGACAGCGAATTGAATAAGTGGGTCCTATAGCTAATTAACACTAAAACATCACTGGATGCAAAAATGACAAAATGGAAGTTGTCCTATTCCAGGCACCTCATGAGGAGGCAGAGCTTTTTGGAAAGGACAATAATGCTGAGAAAAACATAAGGCAGAAGAAAAAGAGAAAGCCAAATAAAAAAATAGATTGATTATATAAAAGAAGCTATAGACACGGGTCTGCAGGAGCTGAGCGTGGTTATTGAGGATGGACGGTAGGGGCATCACTCATTCATAGAGTCATCAGTAGCTGAAGACTAGAGCATGTAAAACACACACACCTCTCATATACAAAAGAAATAACTCTGAAAAAGTTCTTAACTGTTATGCATAAAATCTCACACTGACTTCTTCTCCACATCCATTAACTACTCAAGCCATCATACGGTATCATTCTACAGTAACTTCTCACAAAAGTGCTCTTTGGCCTAACTGTCCATCTGGGTGCACTTCCTGTTGACTTCTCCTCCCTTTCTCTAGGTTACTTTGATCCTTCCCTTCCCTACTATCTTCTTTTCTCTATCCTCTCCATGTTCTCTCTGAGTAAAATGATCAAGACACACATTTCCAAAAATATGACTGCATTGCTCAAAACAACCAACCTCTTTCATTCCAAGCATCAAGTATTTTCAGCACCCTACCGGGATTTCCATTAAAACCTCAAATCCAAACATCTAAAGCTGAATATCTTTCCTGTTAAACTGCCTCATTCTCCAGGATTTCTTCTCTTGGTTGGCATAATATAACCAACCAGGAGGTGAGAAACCTCGGTATTATTTCAAGCTGTATCTCCCTTGCTCTGCACATCCAGTCAGTCCTGTCCCCAGTCCCTTCCTTATGAATGCCTCCTTTGCATGCCATGGCCAGGGCTCACACGTCGTTCTTGCCTGAGTGTATCCATAGCTCCCTTTCTTTTTGTCTCAATCCATCTTATAGTATTTTTTCTTACTTCATCCCCAACTTTGTCTGAAGACATCTGATGAATTAATGCTGTCAAAAGGACAAAGTTCTGAGAAGTATCAAGGGGGACCCCCAAAAACCCTGGAATTACCTTCTAGAGGGCAGGCACCTTGTAGTACAGGCTTCTCCTACTAAGTAAGTATTCTAGGAACACACCTGTATCAGTGTACCACATAGCATTGCTGTGAGAGGCTGGTTTAGCTTCAGTGAATTTGCTTGAACACTCTTTCAATGCATTTGCCCATTTCATTGTGGGTGATTTACAAGAGCACCTGCCCACACCATGATGAGTGTTCAGCAGTTTTTGACCCAAAAATGACATGACCCCTGTGCCCCACCCTCCCTATTCACCCAATCTCACCCTGAGCGACTTTTTTGTTTCCCCACATGAAAAAAGTCCTCAAATGGAAATGTGTTGCCAATGTAGAAGTGAAACAAAAAAAACCAGCAGAAGCTCTAAAAGGCATCAAAATCAAAGAATTCTAAAACTGCTTTGAGCAGTGGAAAAAATTTAATAGGTCTATTGCATCAGTGGAGAAGGTCACTAAAATCTAAATATGTAGGAATAAATATATGAATTTTTAATAAATAAATTCCATTTTGGGTCCCCCCTCATATATGCATATTTATTCCTGACTTGTCCAAAACAGTATTTTTAGATTTTTCTCTTACCATGCTCAGTAGACAACTAAATTTCTTGTTCCATTTCCTAACTATAATGTGGGTGGATATTGCAGAATGGTACACAGCCTTTATCCTAGTCACTTTCCTGTACTTCAGATGTCAGAAAGCAGGAAAGTTGCCCTGACTGGTGAGGCTCAGTGGATTGGCCATTATCCCGCCAATTGAAAGGTTGCTGGTTTGATCTGTGGTCAGGGCGCATGCCTGGGTTGCAGGCCAGGACCCCCACTTGAGGGTCTCTGAAAGGTGGCCAATTGATGTTTCTGTGGCACATCAATGTTGTTCTTCCTTTCTTTCTCCTCCCCCTCCTTCCCTTCTCTTTAAAAATAAATGAATAAAATCTTTAAAAAAAAAGCAGGGAAGTTAACCTTCCCAGACTCATTTGCAGCTAGAATTTGACTGCTCTGTAGCTCCCACCAGTCCAGCACTATGGCACATGGTTTAGAAGATGGAAGAGACAGAGGCTGCTCACAGTAAGGTTGCCATGAAGTTTTGTTTTTCTCTGGCAGTGGAGATCTCCAGGCCCAGTCACTGACCTCCTCCATGCATAGGACCAGAGCATGAGTATTTTCCTGGTGTAGTTGGCAGCACTAAAAAAGGGTCAGTACCTGTAGCAGCAGCTTCTCCACGGGGCTGGAGGCCCCAGATCAAAGTTGAGGCCATAATTATGTTGATATCCTTGTCTAGTGGTGTGGTTTTAATTAAGGTTATTTCTGAAAGTTCATCTGAGAGTTTCCTAATAATTATTTTCTTATACTAAAGTTATATCCTGCTTGAACAGCAACAATGGAGTCTGTCCTATGCAACTGAATCCTGAGAGTTACATATGTCATTCCCTTGTAAAAGTCCATGTCTTTACTGGAACGTCCCTTTAATTCTTAGTAAGTTCTAACTTACCCTGGAAGGCCTCTGTCACATTTCATGTCCTCTAGAAAATATTTCTATACTTTTTTTGAATCCAAAGTATTGTTTCCTTCTCTGTGGTACTGTAGAACTCTGTTAATAGTACTGTTATAAAGAAATTATATCATAGTTTTTGCTAACTTACTTTTTCCTTATTTGACCATGAGATATTTGCAGGCAAGCCCTGATTTACTTAGCTTTGATTCTCTAATGCTCTGGGTTCAGTGTATAGTAGAGATTCAGTTAACTCTGGTTGGAATGAACTGTAATACACTTGAATATGAGAGAGTGAGTAGAGACTTCACCCTCTAAAATATAATTTGTACAAGTGCCAAATGGGGGAAAATATCTGAGGGCTGCAAATTTAAAAGTAGAAGACATTAACTATAGATGGGAGCTGGACTGAAGATAAGTTTTAAGTATTAAAAGATGGATACAATTTGACATTGTGGTGAAGAAAAGAAGGCTGTTTCAAGTTGGAGTGTGAAGGAGTTTTGTACAGGGCAGTTGTAACAGATAAGTCATAAAAAAGACAGGGATCAGCTTGGAGAAGTCTGATAGGACCCTTGCCTAAGGAGTGTGATTTTTTTTTTTTTTTTTTTTTTTTTTTTAGATAGGTAAGAGTGATTCCCTGAAGGTTTTAAAGAGAGAAACACATTTTACAAAGCTGGCTAGGGAATTGAGAGATCTGAGAGTCACTTACATAGGTTGACATTCTTTAAGAAAAATAATACTAAAAACTCTCTTAAGAGTGAGCAAACTCAGATGTCCAATGTTTGTTTGAATTATAAAAATATCCCAAAGTTCACAGCAGAGCTCTTTGTATTAAATCCAGGTCTCTTTTGCTCATATTAAGTTATAATTCTCAAAACATTATGAGAAGGATCATATTGCATGTTTCATCACCCACATTCTAAAGATGCTAAGTCTTTATCAGGCTAAAAGAACAAGCTTAGAAAATGAAAATTTTGTAGATTTTCACCCAACTTTCATTTATCAAAATAATAAACTCTAAAATATCAAACACTTTAAAGCATATGATAAATTACATAGATAACCTTGAACTTACCCGCCCTGCATAGTGCATAATAGTGAATGCTGTGCCTTGATCTTTGAGGGTGACATTCCCATTTCCATCCTTCATGGGGGAGTATACTGCATTTGTATTTGAGGATTCTAGGAGGCTTTGTAGCTTTTTGGGAAGATTTGTTTCCATTGACCAAATCATTTGACTTTCTTCATCCAATAAACAGAGAAATCCAGATGGCTTCTGAAAGTTAAGAAGAATTTTTTTCTTCTATTACTCAATTTGGTATTTTTGTTATTCATGAATGCTTATTTATAATTTCATTATTTCATATAAGGCACTCAGTAAATGGATACTTTACTTTTACTACACATCTATTCTAGCTTACTGTTGGAGTCAAAACTCTGATGTAATGTGGGCCCTCAACAGTATTTATTGACTAGAGGAATGAAAAAAAATTGACAGAGTATATTCTCACATCAGTAAAACATTGGAGGTACTAAAAAGTATAGTGTTATTTCCAAAAGAAAATAAAATTTCCAGCTACAGGAAAATTGTAATTATTCTTGACCTATAACCGATATCAAACACTTCATGGTTATGGTGGACAAGTTACTTATCAAGACCAAAACCTACAACAATGTTAAGTCTTAAAAATTATGACAAAATCCCGTTTAGCAGGAAGTAGAAGTGACTCTATGATATTCCAATACCTAGACTTAGAAGAAAAGAAAGTTTGAAGCTGTAACTTACAAAATTCAAATTAGAAGTCTCATAGTTTATTGATGCCAAATAAGAAAAATAAAATCACACAGTAGGCAACAATACAAAATTAATCTTACATGAAGGAAAATGCTGCTTAAAAAACTTCCCAGCCTCTGATACCGCAGTCTCCCAGACATAAAACACCATCCTGCCCAAGCGGTTTATCCATCAGTTGAATAACTTTTATTCAGTGCTATGCTGCTTATCTTTTTTTCCTGGGAAAACTTGCCATTGACAAATTTTAAAGTAAGATACTTTTTATTATTTATTTACATTATGCTGTCACATATTGTATCTCATTTCTTATCATAGACTCAGGGTACTTTTTGAAGTGTGAATACCATAAAAAATAATTCCTTTCAGAAAGGGACGAGATCTTTTTTGACCCCTGTAGCAATTTTAGTTTGTATTTTGACTTGAGGTAATCAAACCATGCTGCCACCAGCCTTTCATGATGTCATTTATTTGGACAATAGAAACTCATTTCTATGTGTCATAAATATTTTAGTTGTTTTATGCCTTTCAGAGTCTCCTGCTTATACTAAAGAAAATCCGAAACTACATACATAGTTGTCTGAAGGCTGTGCAGTTGAAGTCACTCTGGTGCGCCTACTGAGAACAAAGGGTGAAAGTGCCAGACGTGGAAGGACCTCCACCTGGTAGAGGCACACACACCAGAAGTGCCCTTTTGGAGCTATTTGGTAGCTAGGAGGGCCATCTCTAGAACAAGCATCCAATAGCCTCCCCAGGAAGGAAAGAGAGGAGGGATGAGGTGGAAATGGCACTATGAAGGAATCAGAAATGCCTGCAAAAAAGCAATTCCACCCACCTTGGCAAATTATCTAGCACATCTGGAAAGGCATTTCTTACCAAAACAGAAATACCTTTCAACAAGGAAATTTGAAGGAGAAAGTTCATTACAAGGAATGTTATCCTAGCAGGCCTTTCTGCATGATACATCACAAGAATCTCAGTGTGACCATGGCCAGGGACCCCATAAAGAGACCCCATGAAGAGCCCAGAGGTGAGAAAAAGTTTTAAGTATATATAAGTATACAAAAGGATGGGAGAGGCATTAAAAGAACACAGTCGATATAAAAAGTTTGTTGAGGACTAGTCCTGATGGGGATGTTTTAAAAATTAAAAATTCTTTATTTCAATTAATAACAACTTTCTTGCTGAAAAGTAAGTAAAAGGCGATATTATAATACCAGAAGCCTTTCCTTCATTTGCTGATTTGAGCAAGCAAACATACACACAAGCACATGCAGGTATGCATCGGAAGGATAAACGGGCTATTTAAAGGTGGTATAAAAGTGTGTCCACATTTCAGGGGCAGTGACAGACCTCTACTGTGGAGGTGAGGATTTCTGTTCATTTGATAAAGCCTTAAATGGATGTTTAGGTGAATCAAAACCAAGGCCCCAGTTAGTTTTAGGGAAGCAATTGATGAAAAAAGTGCTAAGCCAATCTGCTCCAAAAGCAAGACGATATTTTGCAAGGATGAGGTAGTTGGTTACCAATGGAATATATTTTTAAAGCATTATAATTTGTATTGTCTCCAAGCATGTTAAAGTTTGTATGTGTTGTATTTTTCTGAATATTTGATATAAAGCCATGAAACAATGGTGATAATCAAACTTACTGACTTGAAAAATTTGCTGAAGTTTCTGAAGAAAGTAGAACATGGAGAAATAAGTCATAAAAGGCGATTAGTGGCTTTTCAATTCCCTCAGAAGTCTCAGAGGAAACTAAATTGTTCTCCTGTATGTGAAAAGTTATCATATGCAATTTCACCCTAACAACAAAAAGCAGCAACACTGAGAGTGTAATGAACTGTACTAGATATTTGGAAAATTTGGTAAGAATAGGGATCAACCCCTCCCCTCAGGGAAATAAGACAAATATGTGTTCATTGAAATATATATGAGGCCTATGCAAAAATTACAATGTCTGTCAGTAGTGGAGGGTTAGGAAGTGCTGGAAAGGAAACAATGAGCTTGTTTTGTATTGTAGAGTACATGTTTGCCTGGTATACAGATCAATGCATTTCACCCTAGACTTGGTATGCCTTTTCATTCCATTTTCATGGGTATCAAAGAGAAGCAGCAGCCAGAAACGTCCACTCTCATTTTCAACCCATACTGGTCAGGGCACTACTAGTGACATGGTGATTCCAAAGATGAAACCTTAGGGCTGACAGCCAAGGAGAGAGAAGAAAAATCAGTGTGCTGACTGGTGGATAGCAGGCAAGGACACAGCAGCAAACAAGAATGAGGGTGCTGGACCTGAAGCTTTCCACATAGCTGCTGCTGTCAGTTTGAAGATATTTTTAAAATCTCAAATAAGTAAATTATGTACTACACGTGTCATAATGAGGGAAGGCTTTCTGGAGGAAGAGGGCTTCTTATGTAATTTTAAAAATGTTAACAAGTTTGTAACGGAACAAGAGTGCTTTACAATAGGAAATGTATAAAGTTTATGTCTACTCTTTTATTTATGGAAATAAATTGGTAGAAAGTTAAGTACTATGCTCTTCAATAACTAACTGAATGTTATGAGTTTTCAACAAGGTTCACATGTTTTAGAAATATTATGGGTAAAGCTACATAATGTCTTCCTATATTAGTACATAGGAATTTCTGTTTATATGATAGAATTTTATGTTATACAAATACTGATGCAAAGACTCTTGCATTGTAAGATAGAAACAGATAAGTGTAAACACCTGCAGATATTCTAAGATATCTGCACATATATTTTGTCAGTTTTTTCATAATTAAATTTAGAAACTGAAGATAAAATATTCTGTTAAATTTATTTTATGATCATGATAGTCTTAAACATTATTTTTTAAATATTAATTTTGATCATTGGGCATTTGTAACTATGCCAAAAGGAGAGGTTAGCAACATAATAAATGCTAAATACTTTTATAACAGATGATTTAATATATGCTGTCCTTTTAATGGATTGGTAATCCTTCAAATGCCCCTTCAGAAAAGGTAACTTGTACTCTTCTGTTGGCTTTGAAAAACTATAAATACATAGCAGAGTCTCACATAGAAAGATACCTCAAGAATAAAACCCCTTGAAAGAAAATTATTTGTCTCCAGCATATTTAAATGCATGCATTCTGTAAAGCCACTAATTACATTATGTGAATACCTGGAAAAAAAAATCCAAAACTCCAGTCTGGTTACTAGGAGAATAAGCTGTTTCCATGGTAACTCCCTCTTGTAAACATTCTGTTTGCTCCTGTAGAAAAAGCACTTCATTGATATAGTGGTGCATCTTCTCATTGGTCATGTTGACACAAAGCTATTGTGGAGAAAAAGAGAATAATTCACAAGATAATATGGACATGCAGACTCACTCTAAGAAATATTAACTCAAGAATGTTCAACACCAATTAGTCTATTGAGATAAAACATTACGGTATTACCTGAGAAGCCAAAGTAAGGAGTTTCACTTGATGTTGTTGACTTCATATGGTCTGATTATTCAATTTAAAGAATGCTAAAAATAACAGCAAGTATGATTATAATATTAGCTTAAAAATCTGGAGTCTAAAATATATCGGAGGATTTAAAAAATATATTGTTGAAAGAAAATATTTGGTCTTTAGTCAACAAGTGAAGATAAAAGATGGATTGACTGTGAAACCCCAGAGGACAAGCATTTCTTGCCTCCTCATTTCTGTTGCAAGAGAACATGCTTGAGAAAACATGGGTTTCTTTTAGAAAGAAAAACCAGTCTAAGCATGCTACTGCAGAAAGTATGTCCTTTAGCTGAAAGATTTTTACATTCCTCCAACTGTTATTTTTCTCTATTCGCATTAGGAAACAAATATGTTATTTTTCAATCTTAAAGTTTTAATTTCTTGATCTTAAAAATTATCTTAGCCCTGGCTGGTATAGCTCAGTGAATTGAGCTCAGGCCTGCGAACCAAAGGATCACTGTTTGATTCCCAGTCAGGGCACACGCCTGGGTTGTGGGTCAGTTCCCAGCAGGGGACGCATGAGAGGCAACCACACATTGATATTTCTCTCCCTCTCTCCTTCCCTTCCCCTCTAAAGACAAATAAATAAAGTCTTTAAAAAAACTATCTTATAATATTTAAAAAATAATACAACCCAAATCTAATCAAAATAAAATCTTACTTCCCTAGGCTACTCTCTTAATTTTCTGCTTTCTCTTATAACAAAAAAAACTTCAAAAGAGTTGTCTTTTCTTATTATCTCAAATTCTGCTCCTCCCCAATATTGAAACTACTCTAATACAATTTTTGCCCCCATAGTATCATCAAAATTGCTTTTGCGGAAGTCACTAGTGATACATACAATTCTAAATTTAATGTTCATTTCTCAGTGTTCATTTTCCTCGACCTCCCTGAGATATGTGGCAGTCATTCCTCCACTTCTGCGGAGCGCTGCCTCACTTGTCCTCCAGGATATCACCCTCTCACTGGACACTGGCCTTCTACCTCACTGGCCACTCCTTCCCTGTCTCCTTCCCTGACTCCATCCTGGTGTTCCAGGGCCCAGTCCTTGAGCCTGTGTCTTCTCTGTCTACACCCATTTTTTTAATGAACTCATTCAGTCAAACAGACTACCATGTTCCCCGATCTGCACCTTAATCACTGTTATACTAGGTAAAATTTAAAAAGCACTTAGAAACATTTAGAATTCAGTACCTCACTGAAAATAATTAAAGGTGAATAACAAATATAAATCAAAATTACTGATGAAACACTTTAATAAGGAAACCAGATATTTGAAAAAAGAACAACATCTAGGATTATATTTAATGTAAAATGTGCTGTACTTATAAAGAAAATGCCAAAGCTTTTGTAAATCATGCAAGACTGGACCACCGTGGGCTCCTCTTTACCAAGTACCGGAAGTCTTCTCCAAGTCTGGTGTCTTCATAACACCAGTTACGTAGAAGTAGAAGCTCACCCTACACATTTCTGTCCATCGACTGGGAGCTCATGGCTTCTCTCTAGAATATATAAGAGCATCCCTTATGCCTTAGTGTTCAGTCAGTGGGCCAAGTCACCTTCTCAAATGACCAGTACCAGATAGGCTTTAATTCTCCATGTGGCATCTGAGCCTGCTCATAAGGGTGTGGCTTGTGAATTAAGAATGAATGAAGGATAATGTGTACATAGGAAAAGAGCCATTTTTTTTTTCTCACAGATCCAGCTATTTGGGAGTTGGGTGGGGTGGGGAGCTTATAGGTCTCCAGGAACATAAAGAAGTCACCACTGGGAATTTTCTCAGGGAAGATACTAACACATTAGAGTGTAGGGCACTGGTCAGAAAACAGAAGGCATTTGTGCCAAGACAGTGATGGTGTTCTGTGAAGTGCTGGACACCAGCACTGAAGTGTGCTGTGAAGTGTCTTTACTTTTTTGCCAGGACCAGAATTTTGAGAGTAGGTATTGAAAGCTCAAATGTCTTGAGCAATGGGGTGATTGGAGGAGGGCAGGATGGCAGGCACCAGGCTACCTTGACAGCAGCTGGAGAGCTGAAGCTCAGATGTTCTTGGGACTTAATCTAGTCAAGGTATTTCCATGATGACCACATCAATATTTCATCATTAATATAACAACTGGAGAATAATCAATAAATTAGAAATTCACTAAATAAAAATTTTAAATATTAACTATTTTAAAAATAAGACATAAATTGCATATCTTGACACCCAAAAAGTAACAAAAATAATTCTTAGTTACAGGCCAGAAAATGGTTTTTGCATCCCTACTTCACAGTGAAAAATGGTTTTTATAGATTTGGTGATAAATGAATGTCTGTATATTGAATAAGCTTCCCTATTGTATTCGATTACAAAATAAAATCTAAGTTAAAAGTAAAATATGAACATGCCACATTGTTGCTGTCTTGGAAGTCACTTTACTTATTTTTTAGAAATTTTTTAAATAAAGATTTTATTTATTTATTTTTAGAGAGAGGGGAAGGGAGGAAGAAAGAGAGGAAGAGAAACATCAGTGTGTAGTTGCCTCTTGCACACCCTCTACTGGGGACCTGGCTGGCAACCCAGGCATGTACCCTGAATGGGAATCAAACTGGCGACCCTTTAGTTCACAGGCCGGCACTATATCCACTGAGTCACACCAGCCAGGGCAAATCATTTTAAAATCTAAAATAAAAAAAAAAATTGAAAGAATTTCCTTAAAACTTATGATCACTCTGTATCATCTTCCTGCATAAATTTTCTTCCTTCTAACTTATTTGGCCACTAGTTATAGAACTTTTCCTTTCTTCCCCATGACAAGTAGATTCTATAAGTTATACACAAACCTAGAAGTTCTTTATAATTAAAGCTAAATGTTTCTTAAACTCATATTTCCATTGATCAATTCTCTCAATATAAAAAGTATTAAGATTATAGTCACTTCAGGTGAAAACATACAATATAGAAAATTTAACTTTACATGCTTAGTTGTTAAGGCAAAAAACAAGTGAATATAAATATAAACTAAGAAATTCTGTGCATTACAACTAGCAAAGGGAGGGATAGAATTCAGTATTTAAATATCGTATGAAACATATTTACTTCTTTGTAACTGATACAGGTAGCACATTCAGTCTCTTGAGGTGTTTCATTAAAACTTAGTAGTATCAATAGATCAATAACCGTGTTTACCTCCAGGAATGATTCTGGAAAAACAAATAATTTTCTATAAAACTGTGTAGCATCTGTCCACAGTAGCATCCCCATTGTGAAAGGAAAACATTTAGTTGTTGCTCTCATTTTAATCAAAAACAAAACGTTCTGAAAATTGTTGTTAGAGAAAAAGGTGGGAAGTTTAAAAATTAGTTCACTTTCCTTAAAAAATAAAATTTGGGGGCTGCTCCCCCAATCTAATACTATGTTAAAGGCCTTTAATTCTAAAGAAATTTTGATACTAAAGATTAATAAAGATTGTTAAAGTGTGGGGTAAAATATTTACAGAAAATAAGACTCCATTATGTAATAATGTACAGAAACTATACAAATATATGTACAGAAAATGATTGACTCCATTATGGAATAAAACCATTGGAACAGATTCTCTTTGATTATGTGATATACACAATTATAATTATTTTAATTTTTGATTTTAAAAAGTGAATTTAATCATTTAATACAACAAAAAATAGACCTTATATCTCAGCAATTTGATTTACAAGTAATTATGGAAAGTGTGCCTAAATATAATACATTTTAGGAAATAGAGTGCTCCAGAAATGAATGTTGAAGCCATGAAAAATAAGGTGATACATGTTACTGCATGAAACAATGAAATCTAATAAAGGATTCCAAAATAAGAATATCAATGAATGATTCTCTATTGTACAAGAAATATTCAAATTATATGACACTTACCTTTCTCCTCATTTTGAGATTCTCTAATTGAAAATACCTAGATAATTGTAAATAGCTCAAACATATTCAATAGAATTCTCTTATCATTTTGCATTCAGAATAGGCTGTAGCTCTGGAGCTACAAAAATTACTTTTGATGACAATCTGAATAAATCCTCTTACTCTTTTTTATTGAATTTATTGGGGTGGGCTTGGTTAATAAAATTGCAGAAGTTTCAAATATACAACTCTGTAATACATCATGCATGTTGTATTGTGTGTTCACCAACCCAAGTCAAGTCTCCTTGCATCACCATTTATGCCCCCTGTACCCTTCTCTATCTGCTGTACTATCCTTCCCCTCTGGTAATCATCATACTGTTGTCTGTATGAGGTTTTTTTTTTTTTTTCTTTGCTTAATGCCTATCTTCTCCCTACAACAGTTGTCTGTCTGGTCTCTATGGGTCTCTATGAGTCTTTTTCTATTTTGTTTGTTAGTTTATTTTGCTCATTAGATTCCACATATAAGTGAAGTCATATGGTACTCATCTTTCTCTAATTGGCTTATTTCACTCAACTTAGTACTCTCCAGGTCCATCCATGCTGTCGCAAAGGGTAAGATTTCCTTCTTTTGTATAGCCCAGTAGCATTCCCTTGTGTAAATGTACCACTGCCTTTCTATCCACTCCTGTCCTGATGGGCACTTGGGCTGCTTCCAAATCTTGGCGACTGTAAATAATGTTGCAATGGACATAGTTTGCATATATTCTTTCGAATCAGTGTTTTGAGTTTCTCTGGATATATACCCAGAAGTGGAATTACTGGATCATAAGGGAGTTCTATTTTTAATATTTTGAGGTAACTCCATACTGCTTTTCACAGGGGTTAATATCCAAATTTTATAAAGAACTTATAAAACTCAACACCAAAAATTAAAAAACCAAACAGCCTAATTAACAAATGGGGCAAAAGATCTGAACAGATACTTTTCCCAAGAGGACATACAGATGGCCAATAGACATATGAAAAGATGCTCATCAGCGAAATGCAAATTAAAGCCACAATGAGATATCACCTCACACCAGTCAGAATGGCCATCATCAATAAAGGCACAAACAAGTGTTGTCAAGCATGGGAGAACGGGAGATGCTCCCCCCTGAACTGTTGGTGGGAATCCACCAGCTCTAGACTGCCTTACCACTGACCATCTCTGCATGTATACCTGGAAGTAGGTTTTGACTGACTTGAGCATTTTTATAATAAAAGAGACATTTAATTGCTTTTATTTATAAATATTTTATTGAACTGAATGTTGGCTTTACAGAATTGAAATGCTGTTCCAGTCAAAATGGTGATACCAAGAGTTAAATGTTGACAAAGCTAAATTAGAAAGCGGTAGAAGGAGTCGAAATACCAGTCTTCTTTGCTTCCCCCAGGAATCTCTAAAGTGCTCTGCCCATACCAGCTTGTGATTTGAATAGAGTAACTCAACTTGTTACTCCCCTGGTCAAAGTGATTCTTAAAATGTATGGCTTCTCTACTGACCTTCTAATAATTTTCAAGCTGCAAGCATTGGATGGTATTTTGTGAAATGGGGTGACTCTTATAATATATCTAAACATTTTATTGTACAGCATGCTCATTTTATTCTGGAGGAGAAAAAAGTAATTTATTAAAATCCCATAGGGAAAATTCCAGCTTGCTGTGTAAAACTGAGTAGCCTGTAGAGCAGTTTTTGTTTTGTATCTTTAATTACGGTGGTACTTTCTGAAAGGAAATGTGTATTTGTATTTCTAACAGAGGAGAACAATGCTGGGTGGTGAAGGGAATCACTGGGAGCACATGCAATTTGGAATAGAATGTTTTTCAAACTCACTTTTGGGTAATGTGTACATTAATTTTCTTTTACCAAAACAGTTTGCCTTTCCCTATTCTAAACTGTTGAAAGCACTCACTGTTTGAACCAAAGTAAAAATATAAAAGAAGTACTGTAACATATACTTTAAAACTGCCAGTAAATGTAGTTAGGGGACCAATACAAACATATCATCCTATGTCAGGTTGAAAATTGAAAAACTGTATCCCACCATCCAAATGGTAGCCAAAATCATGGCAAGAACCTGTGTAATTTTTATTGATTTTCACTGAATTGTGTTGTGTATGTATATGTGGTTATATGTTAAACACCATCAGAGAAAAACACAGTGAATATAGGGGCAGTGAATATTTTTATAGGCAAATTAGTTTATGTATCTAGAAACATAAATCTCCATCAATAATTGAGAATATCATGGACTTCAATGCAAAAACAATAATCATTTTTCCTTTTCAACTCTACCCATCAGAATTGCATTTGGGTTTCATTATATTTCCAGGTATTACTCAGAGCAGACTTGAATGTAGGTGAAAGGTGAGGTTTCATAGATGATAATGAACAATTATTAAATACTGTTTAATTAGCATGCACTTTGTACATAAAGTGCTGTTGCTAACTGGTTTAATAATAAAAATTACATACCCTTTGAAAACACGTTTTAGTAACAGAACATTATTGCTTATCCAGATGGCCTATCATTTGTATTAATGACAAACTTAATTTCTTGAGTAAATTTTCACCAACTGTTCTCCCTTTATTACTCAGTGAAATATATCTGAAGCAAAAATATAATGGAGCATGACATACACTTCACAGAATTAAAGTAGGAGATTAATTAAAGCTGACTCCAGTTAAAGGCAGCGCCCCAGGCGTTAGACAGTGATTTGCAATCCCACTGCATCCTGGAATTAGCCGGGGGCTCTTTTACAAAGGCTCATGTCCAGGCCTTACCCCAAACCAATTAAATCAGAGTGGGGCCCAGGCACTGATATATTTAAAAAGCTTTCCAGGTGACTCTAATATGCAGACATGGTTGAATGCACTGAGATAGATGATAGAAAAGAGCACACAAAATCCATTAACTGATTTGTTCATCAATTAATATATTACATGTATACACACAGACATATATATGCCATACCTTTATATAAATGAGAGAAAAGGATGATGTTGGTTTTCTGATATTCAATATTTTTCAAATATGTTCAGCAAAACACTAATTGCATAAGTTGGCAATTACTATTGTCTAAAAAAAGAACAAAACAGAAGCCTATTGGAGAAACATTGAGCTAAGCTAATGACTTTGCAGGACTTTTCAGGGCCTTATGTGCCAAGTGTGCTGTGAATCTCCAACTTCCTTTTTGAAATTTCTTGTGGCTTATGAGGCTACTATATGTTCATTCCCCCAACAAATCAGTTATTCCCAATTTTGGCTCATTATCACAGGTGTGGGGTGTTGATGAGAGACAGTATTTCTTTTGATATGTTTCAGTTTTCAGATTCTATAGTTTATTTTGCCTTCTTTGATTTCCTATTACTGTAGAGTCTTTCTTTTCTCCACCCTTGTTTGGGGAAAGTCATGTATTACAATAATACATTATGGAGAGTTTTGAACATATTCAACAGTGAAGAGAATAACATGATGAACCTGTACCTACCATCAACCAACTTCAACATTTATAAACAGTTACCAGCTCACACCAGTTTTGCCTTATCCATTTTCCTGTTACCCTCAAAACTAGCCTCATTTAAAGTCATTCTCAGACATTGTGTCATTTAACTAGCAAATATTTTGATATAATTTTCTAAGATATAAGAACTTAAAAATATACCCATATTACCTTCGCCACATACGATTTCTATCAGCAATAATTTATTAATTTCCCAAATATCTAGATTTCACATTACATTCATTAACTCATAATTTTTTAAACTTAAAAAAATTAGGATCCACAGAATGTCCGAATATTTAATGACACTTATGTGTCCCTTATATCTCTTTAAATATACAGGTCGCCCTCCTGATTTGACATTTTTACCCTTGCATTTTATATGTTGAAGAAATCAGGTCATTTGCCCTGCAGTTTCCCACATTCTGAACTTTGCAGAGTGCACCCCTGCTTTATTTTAACATGTTCCTCTGGCCTCTGTTTCTGTTAATCAGTAGTTAGCTCACAAAATTTCATTATATTCAGTTTTTTTCCTTTCCTTCCTTCCTCCCTCCTTCTTTCCTTCCCTCCCTCTCTTTTCTTTCTTTTTTGGCAAGAACACACAATACATATCTTGTGCATGTTGTCACTCTTTTGATAATGTTAGCAATGATTGATATTCATTGCCTAGATTCATTATTTCTTAGGAGCTGCAAAATTGAGTTGCTCTGATTCTGCCATCCTTTCTTCATTTATTTGCAGTGGGTCTGCATCAAGTTATATTTATAAATTAACTTAGAATCAGCATCTTTATAATACTAAGCCTTTCTCTCTAAAAGTGCAGTGTATCTTTCCATTTGTTTAAGTATAATTACATGACTTACAGGAGCATTTTATAGGTTCCCTCATTTAGGCTATGTACTTATTTTCGATAATGTTGTGTTCATTTCCATCCTGCCTTCCAAAAAGGTATTTTAAAATGTATATAAAAATAACTGGTTTTAAAGTAACAACTTGCTACTTTATCAAGTTCTCTCATTGTAGTAATGTTTTCTTTCATTCTTTTTAGTTTTCTAATATATGATCATCTCTGGAAGTACAAATATTTTTAGCTCTTTTCTACTTTTTGCCTTGAATTGCCTTCTCTTTTCTAACATCATTGGCATTGCAATGTGTAAGAAGGTACCTGTGTGTTGTTTATTATCTTCTTACATATTAAGCATATAAACTGGAAATTCACTGACTGCGTAATGCTGAAGACTCAGCTAGACAGGTTTTCCTTTCAGTGACTAAGGAGATATTTCTACAGTGCTAGAGATCAATTTCACATAATAAAAGAGAGTTTACAAAGTTTAGGTGTTATTTAACAGAGAGAGAGCTGATAATAATGTGATTACTTAATTAATCAGCATTGTAAATTCAGAGCCTCGCAATATGTACTTTCGGACTCAAATTTTAGAATGCCCCTCTCCATTGACTCGTCAAACTATAGTTGATGTATATATATTATATATATATAATATTTTACCCTAAATACAGTATTTGTTGTAATATATGAAATAGCTTGAAAAGAAATTATTAATTAAGAGTCAGAGAAAATGGATTAGCCATTTTCTATGGCCTAAAACAAATTCTTATCTAAAGGATCACACCATCCTCATACTCTTTTAGAGCTATGTGGGGACACCAAGGTTGGCGATGCTGATGTTGTGGTGTGCCTCTTAATATCTCCTCCAATTGGCTCCTTTTCTAAACTGTCAAGTGTCCAATGGAGGAACAGTTGTCAAGAACTACATACATTTATTCCTCAGCAAGTAGAACCACTAGGAAATACACTGTGAAGATATTTTCCTTATGAGTTTATTCTTCAAATTTCAACAAAAAACACATTTATTAAGCTCCTATTATATACAAAGTGGTACACCAAATACAACTTCAACCCTGTAGAAGCTGACATTTTGGTGAAAAGCTAATAGATATGGGCCAAAAAGCTCAAAACTAAATAAAATAAATACTTACAAAGACAATAATATTCTTCTGGGTTTGAGTCTGAATGTAATATTGATTTGTTAAATGTTTCTTTGAAAGTTTCCAGTGGAACAAAAAGTGAGGAAGTTCACCTTCTACTAGCAACTCAAGAATCTAGAATGTATCAGTTAAATCAATGGCCTTTAAAAAGTTCCCATGAAAATTTAGGAATTGCTAAGTCCACTCGAAAGTAAGTTTTGGATTCATCACAAAGAAAATAATTTTATTCTTCTAAATGTCTTCTAATTACTATTGTGCACAATAACCAAGCAAAACTGCTAAGAAAAAGGTATATAGTTTTAAAAAATATTATTTTTTCATAATTTGTGTAATAATTGGTCTTGAGATTTTACCTATAAATGTCTAAAACTAGATTTTTATTTTAATAGAGATTCATTCCTAGGATTTAATAAACAAAAACCCATTCATTATTATATAAAAGTCTCAGACTGTGAATTATATACTAAAATATATCATTAAAATACTTAGCAGAAAGAATAATAAGGGCTATACATAACTGTAGCAGAAAAGGTTTAATGAAAAATAACAGGTTTTGTACATATCAGCTGTCAGCACACACTTGATAGATAATTGTGTTGGGTGTGAAGTGGGGGCTTGAAAGCACAGCCCCCAGTAGAGCCCTTGACCTCATTCCACCTGTGGTTTCTGCATGTTATTTCGCAGGCTATGGAGAATCCAGTGAGTCTCACTGCAGACATGAGGGTGTGCATGTTTTCCAAGACAAAAGTGTAAGGAATCAATATAGCTGCCAGATACCAACCAAACATCTACACTGAGAAATACATCACAAGTGGCAGCCTGCAGACGGACACCTATTGTGTATACTATTGGTAACTCTTAACTTCCTTCTCTCTTATGTTCATCACTATTTTTCTTCCAATAAGCAATAAATAAGTAAAACCATGAAGTTCTCCTTTATTAATCCATGGATACAATAGTATGAAAAGAGAAAAATATCTATGGTCTTCTTGGTCTCATTTTATACAACATTTCTTGCAATGTTTTCTAAAAAACATGCTTTATGAAAATTCACCAGGATTAGCATACTTTAGTATGTGCTTACAGGATGCTGTATCACCTTGAAGTTATTTTTAAAAATTTTTATTGAATTTATTGGGAGACATTTGTTCTTAATAGCATACAGGTTTCAAGTGTACAACTCAACAAAACATCATCTGCACACTGCATCCTGCACCCACTGCCCCAAACAGTCTCTTTCTGTCCTCATGTTCCCCCCTTTGCCCACCTCCACCTACCCCCCACTCCCTTCCCCTCTGGCTATCACCGCCCAGTTGTCTGTGTCTTTGCATTTATATAAAAATACATATACACACAACATATATATGTGCTTAATCCCTGCACCTTTTTTATTTCAGTTCCTCAACCCCTCTCCCCTCTGACAGCTGCCAGTCTGTTCCCTGTGTCCATGTATCTTTTCCTATTTTGTTCATCAGTTTGTTTTTTCATTACATTTCACATATAACCGAGATCGTATAGTATTGACATGGTGTATAGCAACTGTTCCTATTGTAAATGGGAACACCTGAAAACCTTTTAAAAATGTAGCCAAACTTACAGAAGAAAAAAAAATAACTGAATTCAAAAAGTTTTTCAAGTATTTCCATTTACAACAGGAATAGTAGCTACCCACCATTTCTTGAACAGGTATAGTGAGTTAGAAAACACCAGAATTTCTGTAATAATAACTTTGTTTAATCTCACAACTGTGTAAATCTATTGCAGTCTTGATTTTACAGACTAGGAAATTAAAGCTCATTATAGACCCTTCATCTTGGCCAAGACAGCTCTGCTAGTAAGAGTCACAGAACTGGGACTTAAATTCATTTTAATTCCTTATCCAGTGTCCCTTACCACCATGTTAGCATTTCTCCCTAAACAGAGTGGAACTGTGATTCTTAATGTACCCTTTGGTTTACTATCTTTCCTCCTATAACTGTTTACAGCTTTGCTTTTCCTTCTCTGCCTAGTAAGGCAAATTCTGTTTCTATTCTTTTCTTTAACACTTAATTTTTAGATATACTTAATTTGATCAAGCTATTCATCTGGTACTATTATGATACATAAAGAATTTAGTGTCTTTCAAGTTGCCCTAACTTGTAAATGGATTCAAAATAATCAGTGCCTCTTTAATGTATTTTTATGTATTTCCCATAGTGAAATGTATGCATGTCAAATAAAGATGAATCTATAAATAGCAGCATTTAGCATAAGAATTTCCATTCTGATTTTTGGCCAAGGCTTCTGAAGATCTTTGCCCTGATTTCAAATGCAGATGTCCTCCGTCTGTCTGTCTGACCTACTTGAAATAGCAGAAGCACAACTCATCACTGTTTAATCTAGCATTGCTTCATCTAGCATTGTGTTTTGAAACAAGTGCTTCTGTTTAAAAAAATAAAAAGATTATGCCAGTTGTTTACAAGACCACACAAAAATGATGAATATGTAAACAAAGCAGAGTTATTAATTTCAAAATAGGATTGCAAAGTAAGCCTTTCAATTCCCTATTTGAAAGTAATTATACAAGTAGTCTCTGTTGAATTAAAAATAGGTGATTAGTGGTGAAAAACATTAAAGTTTATAAAATTTCAAAAAAATCCTACTTACTTGTTCAAATTCATTCTTTTGAAATTCTTCAAAACCAAAGATGTCCAATATTCCAATATCCAATGTCTGCATGCTGAAATAAAGCAATTAAACAGTGACTAGGCATACTCCAAGCTCTCACATGGCCTCCTGCTCCTTGCTCCTTCAGGTCAGAGATATCTGGCAACTTAGCATACTAGTTAACTTGAAGTGTCAGTCAGCATGCAAATAATTATCCTATGGTTTGATGAAAAACTCTGAAAATTAGGGAGAAAGTGTTCTTTTAATGCTTTGATTCAAACAGAGAACATTAATAAAGATAGAGTGATTTCTAAGTTTAAAATGTAACAATTCCTGGGTAGTTTAATATTTGCCTTTCTGAAGTAGTCCTTTGCCTTTCTCCTTTGACTAGACTTGCTTTCTCTAAAGGCATTTGCGCCCACCTGTTAAATGGCTCTCACCTGCTAATACTTGTACCTCGTTAGGCTAGACAAGCAGTTCCCTCATCACACCTAAGCACAATGTGAGGTAAATGACAAATTAAGCCATGTGCATATTCTCTGATAGATCAAATACAGCCACTTCAAAAATTATCTCATGATCTTCCTAAAGGAATTCTTATGAATAAAGAAGAATAGAGAATATGAAACTTGGTTGTAAAATTGAAAGAAAGTATTTTCAGGAACATCTATATAGGGCACATGGATACAATCAAAGGGGGGTAGGGATCAAGGATGGGAAGTGGGAATGGCTGGGGTGGAGGGAAGTGGTGGTGGTGGGGAAATGGAGACAACTGTATTTGAACAAGAAAAAAGAAAACAAAATTAAAAAAAAAAGAAAGAAATCAATCTAAGTACCCTGTGATACTTTTATTTCCCCAATGCAAACTACCACTAGGAATTTGCTACAGTCTTGGATGGTTGAAGCCACTGATGTCGAAACCCTCATGGTGAGTGAGGAAAGAAGGAAGAACACCTGACTGCCGACAGCAGCCCTGATAGCCGGGCTTCTGGGAGGAGAGTGGTGGCTGCAGGCAGGAATGTGTGTGAGGTCGCTTCTTGCAAAGAAGGCCCCTGATGTTGACTGCGGATGCTGGTGACCAGGAGGGTACGCACCCGTCCCCTTCCACATCGCTGGTGCAGAGCGTGAGGAGGACAACTGTTGTCCTTACCTTCTGCCAGTGGGTGCAGGATCTCGTCATCATTGCAATGCTAATTGTTTCAACACCACTACTCTTGCTCACACAGATATTTTTGCTGTTATTTCCTCTCCACTTGGTTTGTCCAAACTATAAAACCACGTCGACAACTGACTCTTTTTGTAACTATATTTTATTTTCACAATCACTACATAATCATGATCTTTAGGGGCTGTAATATATTACTTGAGTGACCATTTTTTTTCCTGGAAGAAAGGTAGAGAATTGATTCTATACTATCCTGCCTCTAAGGTTATTTGTTGTGGTTCGTACAAATAAGCTTCAGAAGCAGAAGGTAGAACATTTTAAAAGCCTTTAATATAAACTTCACATGACAAAGAATATAAAGCAGTGAAGGGACGGAAGAATCATTTAATGGATATCTCCAGGTAGTTTTTTAGAACAAAAACAAAAAGTTAGCTTTACACCTCACCTCACACTATGCGCCCATATAAACTGTATATGCATTCGATAATTAAATGTTAGAACAAAAAAACAAATAAGATCTTTTTTTTTTCAGGTCTGGAAAAAAAACAAAAGAAAATGTTTAAAAGTATAATAGGTATATACTAAATTTTTTGCAGAATAAATATGTAAATGAAATTAAAATCTGTAGGAGGTAAGTATTATTTTAAAGTGCACAGTCTCATTCATTTTCATGAATTTTCTCAATCTATTGACACGTGTGCCCAGTCACACATTACCTCCCAGACATCCATGCTCTGTTCATCTAACTCTCTTTGGAATGTGCACAGATATGTTGGGGGTGATGTTCACTCAGTGCTAACAATAATGCTCAGGTTTTGGATGATTTGTTGCTGTGCTCTGTGTGTGTGTGTGTGTGTGTGTGTGTGTGTGTGTGTATGTTTTCTACATTATGAGCTGCATTGTTTCTCTTGCAGGAGCTCAGTGATGAAACTGGTCAGGCTTTGGAGTTGTTTTGTTTTAGATAGGAATCCTAGTTCAAACACTTCTTAGTCAGATAACTTTGGGTAAGTTACTTAAAATATGTGAGCTGCAGTGTTGTCATCTATAAAACTAAGATACAACAATATGCATACACCTAGATCATTGTTACAATTAGAGGTGCTGCAAATAAAGATCTAAGATAATAGCCACTACACAGTGCATTCGCAATCATTGGAAGTTGCTTTTAAAAAATAGTTGGTATAGAAATGAAGAAAATGGCTAGTAGAAGAAATATAAATAGCTAATAAGCATATAAAAATGTCAATTTCATTAAAATTGCAAAAGAAATAATATTTTAAAACTTAGGATGAGAAAGCCCCATATACTTTTGTTAGAAGTTTGAACTGGTAGAGTCTTCTTAAATAACAATTTGGTTATATGGTATAAAGCTGTGAAACTTTCATTTCATTTGAACCAGTACTTTCATGTATACGAGCCTATACTAACACAATTACCAGGAATGCAATTAAAGAATATGAACAAGAATGTCTATTATTATCTTAATTATGGTAGCTAAACAAAAAGGAATAATAAATACCCTACACTAAAGATATAATTAATTAAATGGCATGCATCCTATGATGAATATAGTAAAACTCTCAAGTTAATAGGAAGCAGCATATAAATTCTGTATACGGAATAACCCCATTTATACATCTAACACCTCTAGAAAGAAGTATAGTCAACCTGAGAAGAGGAAATACAGTTTTGTTTACTTCTTTTTATTATTCTGAATTTTCAAGGTTTCTATAGTGAGTCAGTACTATTTTTATAACCAATAAGTATTCAGCTGATGTTTTAAAGACATGGTGAATGCATAGTAAATGTTCTTGAATAACAATAAGCTAAAACCTAAAGCAGGAAAAAAATGTACACCTTTTGTGTATCTATAGTAACTTACAGTATAATCTCAACAATGTTAAAAATAAATCAATGAGACAGAAAAAAGTTAACATTAGATGTCTTTAAAAAGCAGACCTAGAGGTGATTTCTTAATTTCTTAAATGCTCTGTACTGGGTACCATAATATTCTTTATTGTTAACTTTTATTTTAAAAATAGATGATTAAATACATAGTAGGTATTTTCTGAATTGGCGGGGGAAGGGACATCAGTACCCTTCAGGCTGGAGAGATGAAAGTGTAGCCCATCAGGTTCCTGCTTGTGCAGAGATGAGAGGGGCAACAGGGCCCCTGGGAGTCAGGAGAGAAAGAGCAGGGCACTTCCTGAGGGCCTCTCGCTGGTCGCAAGCACTGATGCTTCCAGCAAACTGCTATCAAGATCTCGTTTGTGATTTACCTGATGGACTCCCAGCTGCCCTTGGCAGCGTGGCTCTGTAGTTTCAGCATATAATACTGATAGGAGTTGGAACAAAGGGCAAGAGCTACGAATGACACGATGTCACTGCATATGTCCTTCCCCTTCTTGTAAGGACGGGGACTTTGTGTTGACAAGCAGAGGAAGGATGCTGAGGCTATGCAGGTATGTGAGTGACAAAATATGTTACAAGATTCTGGTTCAGAGTGGGGAAAGTACGTTATTAGTAATTTAGAGTAGTCTAAATTACGTTTAAAATGCATTCCTTTTAAATGATTTTTAAGATTTCATAGATACTGCATTCCAAACTATATTTAGTTACAAAATTAAAATGCTATTTTAAAAAAAAAGATGGTATAGAAGGAAATCATTTTCGGGGGAAAAATTAAATGCAGGCTTAATGCACTTTAAAGATTACTTTTGCAACTACTGACAGATATAATGTGTTCATTTTCTTTCAAAAATCTATTTCATCATTTATGATTGAATGAAATATGTGCCTGTTTTTGCAATAGCAACCTTGGCAGGAGGGTTACAAGAATTTGCAGGCAGCAAAGTGCCCATACTATGTAGCAGTCAGCAATACTGTCATTTCTCTATTGATATCTTGCCTCATATTACACAGGCATTTAACTCAACATCCCATTTCGGGCGAAGAGGAACAGACAGAGGTCATCTGATCAACCAGGATTCAATCCTATAGGCAAAATTAACATATTAATGAGATGGTCTGTTTCAGTTCAAATTCTTCCTTAGAATTCTCCTGAGGGCATTCCTGATGGTTAACAAAACTGTCTAACTGGCAATAGCTTAGTAAAATACAATACCTTTTATATCAGAGAAAAATATTAAGTGCCAAGGCATCTTTGTGGTTTTGATTTTGTTTTCCATGTGTGAATATAGGAAGGGGGTAAGATCTGAATTGGAAAGAACGTCTACCTTAGAACATGGATGAACTAATTTTATTTGGGCAGAGAAGTCTGGTGGCATGTACAAGTCAGAATTTGTCCTCAATAATCCCTAGGCAAGGGAATTAACTGGAGAGTTACCTAAGTATGTAGTCATTTTAGGAAATAGCTTAATCCTGCTTGGCGTAAAACCTTTGGAGAGATCTAGAGTTGAGTCAGCCTCTTCAGCTGATCACTGACCTGCAGGACCTTCAATGGGGTCAGAATGAAATATCAAAGCATTCCAGCCTTGAGCAATCTGGCTGTTCAGACACACTACCCTTGGGATCAGAGAGTTTACACAGAGGTTAGTGGTGCAAAGTCCCTGGGGTTGTTGAGCTACACTACGGCATTCACTAACTCAGCTACTGATACACTGAAGAATTTAAGTAATAAGATTTGTTTTTAACTGGCTCAATGTGCCCATCCCACAGCTCACCTCCAAGGGTTTCCTTTCATCTGTGGGAGGAACATAGGGTGGAAAGCTGTGACTCCATGATTGCATCCTTTCGGGAGTTCCTCCCTTTTATTCTTTGACCAAAGCAAGTACCTGAGGTTTACCATTTTCTGAAAACATGTGAGAAATTAAGGAAAGATTTTGCACCTGGGAACAAGTTAAGCTAGAAGCTGGATGATGGTGGGAGTGTGCTTACCAAAGCAACTGTCTGCCTTCTCCTATCCTGTGTGGAGCTGTGCAAAGCAACATTTTTGCTAAACACAGTCCTTCCTTGTACTTCTTCCCCACTGGCATAGGAAGTTAGGAAGTACAATTATTGGGAGAGTACTTGAGGTGAAAACCGCAGTTAATTAGCCTGGAAAAATAAGAAAACCCAGGGATAGGGATGAACACTAGAGCTAACATGTGTACCAAGCAGTGCTATGAGCATCGAAAACACCTTACCTCACCGAGCCTTAACAACTACCCTAGGAGATAAGTGCAGTGATCACCCCATTTTATAGAGGAGAACACTGAGATGGGGACAGTGAAGTTTTAGGTTGTCCAAGAGCACCATTAAAGAGAGCCAGGATTTGAACTCGGGCTGTCTAACACTAGCCCCCATGATGGTGAGCCCTGTGAAGAACTGCATAGATCCACTTCCAGTTGCTGGTCCTGTAAACAAGTCTAATTCTGACCTACAACAGAGAATCCTAGGGAGAGGTGGGGAACTCTCCCTAGGATTAAGAAGAGTGCAAAGAATAACAGATCAGTGAAAGCTACATGTCACAGCTGAAAAGCATTCATACTTTTAATAAACACATGCTCTTATTTAGTATACTACATCTGTAACAGTGATACATATGTTATATACATATTTTTGTTACCAAAAAGCATTTTTAGAAATAGGGGTCAAGCTGCCATACAATTTACTTTTTTAAAGCCATAAATAATATTTAGTTTATATGAACTCTTACACTCCTAGCTTAAAACAACCCTGCTATTTCAGAATAGCAGACCACTTAAGTAAATTATGACATAACTCTTCCACCAAGTACTTTGCAATTATAAAAGAAATGGTGGTTATGAGGAATAGATAGAAATGTACAGTTAGCACAATGAAAAGAGCCAGATACAAACTGTATGTATGGAATGTGGAGTAACTGGAACCCTCACACATTGCTGGTGGTAGCTGAAATTTGAAATTTGGAACATGGTTTGAATTCATCTATGAAAGCTAAAGCACATGCCTGCTGAATGACCCAGAAATCCCACTCCCGGGCATGGATCCAGAGTAATGAGTGCATGTGGCCACTAAAAGGCATGCACAAGAATACTTGTGGCTGCTTTATTTATACATTCAAAACCTGGAGACAACCCAAGTGTCTATCAACAGTAGGATAAATAACTAGTGGTATGTCCATCCATGTTTTTACAAAGGGAATAGAATAAGAATGAAGTACCGCAGCACCCAACATTGTCGATGCATTTCATACACATAACATAGAACTAAGGAAGCCAGACAAAAGCAGTGCATGAAGCCTGCTGGGGTACTGGACAGATTCTACATCTCCATCTGCATGGAGGTCACATGGTCACGCTGCATATGTAAAATCCACTGAAATGTGTACAGAATATGTGCACTTCAGCTGTGCTATGCCTCAATAAAAGAATTTTAAAAAGTTCAGGCTCACTAGGATCATGACTATGCATAGGGACAGAGAGATGAATAGTTAAATATTTGTTAAATAGGAAGCACTCAACTGGATGTTCACTTTGGCACTACTGAATCTAACATGCTGTTATAATAGTGTCCCTTCTTACAGTTGACCTTGGCTAAACTCCCATTTATTAATATAAAGACATCAGTGGGGAAGACAATTACAAACATGATGCTAGACTGGCCCAGAGGTCAAGGAATAGATGGGAATACATTCTTCAAGCAGTTGAATATAATTACAGCAGTATTTATCCCATTACCATTTTCATTCAAGTTGGAGTTTTATATCTATCCTCCTCCTATGTCTGCTAACTCTTTTGGCAACTTCCTACTGCTCATTGAAATCAGAGCTGCATTTCTTGGGAACACCTTCAGACCAGTGACTTTAGTCCCTCCAACAAAAATAAAGAGAAGTAAGTCCTTGCATTCAACCAATTATTTGGACAACTGAGTTGAAGAGAAACTAAAGTGAGGTTCCCCATTTTTGATGTCTGTTAGTATAAGGAAAGGTGATGGATTTCCTTTAGAGCACACACCAAGCCTGAGAGCTTTTTGAAAAAGCAAGACAAAACAACAATGACAACATGGAATCCACAGAGCCGCGGGATAGTTGTGGTTTATTCTTGCTGTTGCAAAGTCAGTGACCAACTGTATTACTCTACATGTCATACCGTGACAAGTAGTGTGATAGCTATATACCTCTAAGTTAGGATCCTGTATCATTGCACTTGGACTATCTTTAGTAAATCAGCAACTATATAAAATAAAAACCTATATGAAAATGTGGGATTTCTGTAGCTTAGATCTTTTCAAGGAAATGGTTAGTTCAGACTTATGTCCAGAAGATACCTCTCTTCTCCTTTCGGTCTGTGTCAGTGGTACCTGACTACAAGACAAAGCACAGCGGTGGGACTCAGACTTGGATCAGGTTGGTCCAGTGTGTTGGAGAGATCCATGCTCTGAAAGGATCCACACACATTGAATAGAGGCTAGGATTTAAAGGACAGAGAACTCTGAAGGTGTATGTATAGATCATGTTTTGTTCTTTGACAACTAACCTGAGGTATACAGGGGAGACGGTGAGTTGGGGTATAGGGCCAAGGTCAATCAGGGAATGCTCAGGACAAAATGTGTGGAAACTCACAAGGTGTGGGTCCAATGGGTCTGGTTTGGAAGGCAGAGTAAAGCCAGGGTGGGTAAATCAGATAGGCTCCGTGGGAGTAGTTCTTGGGATGCCATCAAAGTACTGTATGCACAGTTTTCTGTGATCTCCAAAGAAGAGGTGTCATTACTAATCATGGAAAGCAAGTTCTCCTATATGTGAATGTCCCATGTGAATGGGTGAACAAATGCTAGCAGGCAGACACTACTCTGCAAAGAAAGCTGATCATGGCAAATAATTATGGGTAGTATTGCATCACAGGCGGAAGTCTAGACTTCCAGTGGAGTCTAGCATTTCACCGCCACTTGTACTTGTTAGGGTAGAGCCAATGGAAGCAGGGAGATACCCCAGGCCATGGTTATGAGGATTTACAGGTGCGATTTTGTCTTACATCTTTAAAATTCACTTATTAATAGTGGTACTACAAGTTCTAAGACTTAAGGATCCATTGCATTTGACACACTCTAACATAATTTGGGTCCGAGAGGACCAAGTAAGAGTTCATCCATTATGGTATAACATCGTGAGGCTGGATTTCCAGGGAAGTGTTTCTGTGATAAACTGTGGAAAAATATTGTGAAAATGTGGACTGAGCCTTAAGAATGGGCCATTCAACTCAGTGGACATTTAGAAGAATTCCTAGAACAAAGAGCTCTTCCTGGTAGTGAAACTTGCCTGGGCTGATTAATCTTAATTTGCCTTTTCTTGATGTTAGACTGGTGCAGTAAGAACATTATCGGCAGTAAGGTCAACTTCTGGCAAAGAGAAATGAGGAAAAACTCAAAATAACTGCTTTGCAAGTTGAAAGACAAGCCTACAGATAGTTCTTTATTATTATTTCAACCTGTCAGTAAAAAAAGTATAGTGAAACCTTACCACTGTACTTCATTACCCAAAAGCTTGGGAGTTTACTCTCAGAAGATAATGCAGTGAATATTTGAAAACAGTGAGAAGGGGGCATCACCTCAGCATCCCTCAAAACACCTGTAAAGTGGAGAGCTCTCTTTTATCTCGTCTTCAGATGTATATACTCACAATTCATGGTTCAAAGTAGGAGCTATGAAAATTAAATTAAATAGGTAATGACTTGCAGCACATAGATATTGCTGGATAACCAACCACCCCAAAACACAGTAGCTAAAAACAGTAAATATTTATAATCGTTTGTAAGTCCTTTTGCCAGCTTGGGTGTCCTGGCTGGGGGTGGCAGGTCTAGGATGACTTCATCCAAATGCCTTGGATTGGCTGGCTGGCTATTGGCTGACTAACAAAGTGTCTCTCATCTTCTTCAGGCAACTGGACTTACATGGCAATGACAGGGATCTGAGAAGACAGATTAGTGCAAGGGTTTGGAATTGGCACAGCATCATGTTTGCTATATTCTCTGGTCTAGAATAAGTCGCAAGGGCAGGTCCAATGGAGAGAAATTAGATTTAACCCTTGATAAAAAGAGGTGTCAAAGTTATATTATACAGGGCCTGGATCCAGAGAAGAATAAATAATTGTGAACAATTTTTCAGTATACCAAGGCCTCTTCTCTTGAGAATGGCTTTAACTAATCATTTATTAGCTCATTCACCTTCTCAATGAATATACTGAACAACTAGTTTTGCTGAACATTCTGCAAGATGCTAGAGACCCAGTTACCATGGAGAGAGAACAGTCTTGCCCTCTGGCCCATGTCCATACATAGATATTTTAAACTTTAAATAATAATTTCATTGAAAATGAGGAAATCACCTATAGTTCAAAAGGTTAATTTTTTTATTTAGTTTTAAGCTATGATTTCTATATCACTCTCTGACAATCTTCTTGGTGGGAGGGTTTTGTGGAAAAACTCAGGCAATAAATATGACATACTGAGGTTCACATGTCAAGTCCATCACTTTGTAGCTGTGTCACTTGAGCCACTCACTCAACCTCTTTGAAATCCAGTCTTTATCTGAAAAAGGGAGACAATAATACCTACAGTATGGCTAATATCAATTTTAATTGTGACAATCCCCTGGTCAAAGATAACTCACTTCTAGGTAATATCCAATAAATGATAACCACAATAATTACACCCCACCACTTATCATGACTCACACATTAAGAAGTCAGGCTTGGAAATGTACTTCCTATAAGACAGTATGTAAAGAGAGAAAAGTTAAAAGTATAGAGGTGACAAAAAGTAAAAATGTCCTTTAGCTTAAAAGCATATCCTCCTCATTTAGAAAATTATTTGAGAAAAAGGCAAACAGTATTTAAACTGCGGTACTGACATTTCCTTCCCGGTGTTTTCTGCAGGGAGCTGCAGGGTCACCAAGAGCCAGAATGGGACATTCTGCTCTCATTTCTGATCGACACCGAGGCACTATTTATTCTGGCAGAACCGCCACTGTGCTCAAATGACAGGCACAGAGGAGCATAATAAATACAGATTTGGTTAACTCTATTGAGCAGGATGGGTTATCAGGGGGTTGAAAAGAGGCCAAAGGCATCTGCCCGGTTAAAAATGAAACCAGAAAGCAGGCATGGTTAGCAATGCAATGAATTATTTGCTTTGTATAAAATATACAGGCTTAGCCTCTGCACTCTCTGCTCAAAAAAGAACCAGAAAAGCAGAATGCTAGAAATTTTTTTATTAGACTTATAAATCTCTGAATTTCTTACACATTTTCTTGAGTTTTTTGGCCCACAAATATTTTGCAAATCATGTAATAGTCATTATCAAAAAGGAAAAACAACTACTGTTTGATGCTAAAAATGCCATATTCTCACAGATATGACAAAATCCCCTTTCTCTTCCATTTCCTGAAAATATGTACTTAAGGAAAAAGCATATATATCTTTATTGGTTCAATAAGCTACACTATTCTTGAAGCAATTTATCACATTATCATAATCAATATTTAAACTTAACCATTATTTTGTCCACATTATATGGTAATTTTTATAGGAAGGGTGGTAAGTTTTTAAGCATTATTTTATATTTAATTTGTGGTAATTTAAAATTATTATTGAGTATTATAATATACAAGATGCTTTGGTAAACCTCTAATATTGTCTATTACTCTGAATCCTTCCATTTGAAAAAAAATGAATCTTATAAAATAATGAAAAACAAATATATGATTACAGAAAAAAGACTCTTAGCTCTTTAGGAAATCATTATACATATGGGTGTTTTGGTAAGGAAACGAAGCAGAAGGAGGATTATTTAGAAAGCAGGTTTTGTCTCAGCTATTTTGCTAAATTGTGTAGTTTTGGTTGTCATGGCAATGAGAACCATGATTTAAATAAGTCTGTGCAGAAATAGAAGTCACTCATACTATATTCATAAGAATCAGAGAAATCTCATTATTTAATGGGAAAAATTCCCCACTGTGGACGAAGGAGGGAAAAACATGGCATTTCAAATTTATTTTTTCTGACAAACTGCTTGTTATTTTATCTCTAAGTCAACATAAAACAAAATATTTAGAACTAAACAACAAAGGAAGCACTACATGGAAAATATCTGGAATGTAGTAATAAGTACATTCTTAGGAGATACTGACACTTTGTAGACTGAGGGTCAACAAAATCATCAGAAAATCTGAAACAAACATTACATTCAGTCAGTCAGAAAAAAAAAACAGAAGAGCAAAATTCAATGTAAGTCAAAATAGGGATATAGTAAAACTGCAGAAATTACTATAAACAACATAAAATGAGAAATGACAACAAAACAAAAATGATTTTTGAAAATAATTCTTATAGGCTAGTTTCAAGCAAAACTTATCAATGACAAGAGAGCGAAGGTTAAAATAAATAACATCAGGAATGAAAAGAGGACAAACAATAGCTACAAGAGAGACTGAAGATTATAAAACAAAGCTATGATTTATTTGATGAAAAACGTAAAATATGAAAGTGGACAATTTTTGAGACAATGTAAGTGACTCAAAAAAAAGAAAATAATCTGATTGACTTATAAACTTTAAAATAATTGGTATTCAAAAGTCAACCTTCGCTTCACCTCCCAAAAGATTTTAGGGAAAGTTTCACTGCGCATTCAATGAACATATCACCTTCTCGTAGTGCAAACTGTTTTAAAGAAATCTACCCAATTTTCTCTTTAATATAAACCTGACAGCAAGAGGCTGCATAAGAAGAAAAAATAGAACTCATTTCATTAATGAAAATAAATGCAGAATTCCTTAATAATAACTAGAAAATTGAATCTACTACATCATGAACAAATAGGGTTGACGCTACAAATGAATTATTCAACATCAAATAACATACATCAATACAGTTTGCCACCTGAGCAAAGAAAGGGAAAGAATCACTGCAATAACCTTAGTAGATAAAAGAAAAACATTAGATAAAAATGTGCACCCATAATTGAAAACACTTAGGAAAGATTATCTACTGGAATGCTAAGTAAACAGATTATTTAATGGCAAATATTTAGAAATATTACATCAACTTGGAAACAAGATAAGAATATCCACTATCACTATAAATTTTCAGCGTTGTACAGGTGGTGCTAACCAATGCAATAAAAAAAGAAGAACAAATAAGAGATGAAAAATGAAAAGAAAAAGATAATTATGTTCATAAAATAGTAAGATATTATGCAAGAAAATTTTTAGAACTAATAAGAAAAGTCAGCAGGGTTTCTAGATACAAGATCAACATATGAAACAATATTGAATATCCTAATAAACAAATTAAAATGTAATAAAATATAGCACTCATCAAAGCAACAAAAAAGTACAAAGTACACAGTAAAAATAAAATAAAAATGTGTAAAAATTGCTAAAAATGCAAAAATTATTAAAGAAATAAAAAACATAAATAAATAGAAATATAGATATTTGTGGGAAAAAATCGACAGCCTAAAATGGCCAACTCTCCTCATATTAATCTATAAATTTATTTCTAGTCAAAATCCACGAAGACTTATTTATGGGATAAGTAAAAGTGATTATAAAATTCATATGCAAAAAAAATCTAGGGATAACCAAAACAAATATTAAAAATAAAAACATGAGAATTTACTTATTAAGACAATACATTATTGATACAGTTCTGGTCAAATAGATTAAAAATAAGGAGGAGGTGAAAAAGCATTTCTAATAAATGATATCATAATTGAATATCTGACTAAAATATTAAATTATGTCAATTCCTCACATAAAAATAGTATCTGCTTTACTGAAAATCTAAAGGTTTTTAGGGGGAAAAAAGCAAGATGATCAAGGAGTAGGAAAAGAATGTCTATGATAAGGCTCTAAATTCAGACCTCTATATATAATTGAACAAATCTCACTGTACTTCTATGGGCATGTCATCATGGGACGGTGCATCATCTGCATTACCATATTCAACTGCATTCATAATTAGGAAAATGCAAATTAATGTTCTACCTGAAATTTTCTACCACTTAATATATACTCCAGAGAAAATTTTAAACATGTATGTTAGGAGACATGTATGATGGTGCAACACTCTTTGTAATTGAGAAAAAAGTGAAAAGAGACTTAAGTGTCCATCACCAGGGAAACAGATGAGAATGTTCTGGTTTCTTCACCCAGAGGAATTAATACAGCAATTAGATAAAATAAATGAGCTCTTTTGGTATCAATATAATTAAATTTCCAAAAACATGTGAAGTTAAAAAGGAAAGTACAGCATATTTTAAAATTCTTAATGCCTCCCTGTTATATACCTATTATGAAAAAACAAACTATCTAAACAAACAAAAAACTAAATTGGAAGGTTCACACAGAATTAATATCACTGTCTCGGGAGGAAAAGTGAGGAATGAACCTGTGTTGATAAAAGGAACTTCAGCTCTTAGCTGCAAGTCTATTTCTTTTATGTTAATAAAAATCTGAAGCAAAGGTGGCAAAAATTAATAGTGCAAATTCTAGATAGTGGTGATTTGCCTATATGCCTTTGTACTCTTATTGATTATTAAATCCATGCCCCCAAAATTAAAATAGTTAAGAAAAAGATATGATAAATGATACAAGAAACAGATAAGTCTGCCTGCATTTTCTCACAAAGGAGCAGCAGGTGTATTACTATTTCTATAAGTTATTTGGGATTTATTAAAATACCATACATTTATTTATTAAAAAATAAGTACGTTACATATAATTAATATGGTAACATACAAAATATCTTTTTACCAACTCTTAATTAGTTATGAACTGATTGTCTAGATTTTTATATTATTATCCTTCTTACAGAAGTATTTTTATTTGTAATCTCCATGAAAGAACTTAAATCTTCATAATCAATTCATTAAAGTGCTGAAGGAGACCATTAAAACTAGTAAGTAGAGTAAATGTCTTATTTTTAATCTGATTCATTTATAAATTCAGTCCCTGCTTCAGAAGCAAATTTCACATTGTTCCCAGTTTTTGTGCCTATTAAATAGATAATCTTTATCACCTTTTTTTGGAACTACTAGCAGCAATTTATTATATGTATAGAAAGAGAGAGAGAAAATGAAATTTTAATTAGGATTCTCAGGTGATGTTAAATATATCATATGATCAGATGTTTCCCTGGGAAAATTAATCTCCAGTTTTATCATCAAAATAACAGTAGAAAAAACATTTAATTTCTATATGTTTCTGATCCTCTAATTTATCATACAGATTAAGTTTCTTAACTTGCTTCAGCCTTTGAAAACCTGATTAGGATTGCAAACTCTCTCATGCTGTGATTCCTTGAGTGTTATGGGAAAGTTGTATGTGTTTTTGAAATCATATTTAGATTAATTTTAATATTCCTCTGCTTTGCAATGGTCACTGCATCTTGTCCCACCCAATGCAGTTTAGAATTACTCCAGATCATCTGGTCAATGATGTGGATAGTCCCAAAGAGCACAAAGCTCTTAGATTTAGAGTTAGGCAATAACTGTACAAGTTCCATTCTGTACTTGGCGGGGGGGAGGGGGGAGGAGGTAGGGAAGAGGGACACAAGCATTATGGAAAATCATGTTGCTTCTTTTGAATAAAATCTTTCCTAACCATCTGACTCACAAAGGAGTGGAACACAGCCCACTTTAAGCCTTCTTGTTGGAGGAAATGACAAACCCTTACAAAAAGGGAAAGTGACTTGTGTATAAGGAAGCATAACATGGCAGGGAGTAATTAAATCTTCTGAGATTATCAAATCCCAGTAATGGACAAGTCTCATCACCTGGGATGCTCCCAGTGACTATTGTACTTGGAGGAGATTAATCTTTAAATTTTTAACTCAGAGTTAACCTGCTCAAAGTGGCATTGCTTTTTGCAAATGATAAAACAAATTATAGCTTTATAAGGGCCATTTATAACTAGTGATGGCTACATTCAAGTCCTCTTAAAAAGTCATAGGTTGCATCTGAATTTTTTAAAAAAATCTCTTGCTGAAATAATTTAAGAAGAATATAATCACACACACTCACACACACCCCTACATAGGCACATGCACACACCCCTAATTTGAATTTTAGGCTTATGCATCTTGTAAAACATTAGGAAATGGTGCAGAAGTAATAACAACACCCACCCCTCCTCGCATAAGAAGCAAAAAACAACACATAGGTGGAATTTGAAAACTGTCACAAGATTAGGTAAAGTATTTGTAGATGATTTGTGCAATAGTGTAGGTGTAAGTGGTTAATCCAGAAGATACTTTTACAGGCTTGCCTGCAGTGCACCAAAAGATCCTCCTTCCTTAGCACCAACTTCAGGCTCCCCAAGCATTCACTGTAAACTAAGTTACTGACTCCTGCTCAGGCGCAAGATCCTTGAAGAAAATGTGGTTATAACTGAAAAATCTAATCTACTAAAAATAATTTCACAAAATAGGTTTGCATGCTTACTGCCATAGTAGGGTTTTTAAGGTGATGTTACTCATGTAGTAAGAGTTATCTCAGTGTAGTTTTTTTAAAATACAGATTTTATCTAAAATTTCAAAAGATAACTTTTTTAATTTAAAAAAGTTCAACAATAGAGTAGGGAAATGCAACTCAGCGTGCAGCTGGGATGAGAGCTGGAGTATTCAGGCTACCTGGCTTCTATTTCCTTCTGGATCATTTCCTGGCCTCTAAGCCCCCCATTCTTTTCTCATGAAGAATAATTCCACTGTGGAGGGAAGATACAGGCATGGTAGGAAGTAGCAGATTCACTTCCCCCTACACACGGGAGAAAAACCTAGCTGATCTATGGAGGAACAAAGCAAAGAGCCAACAGTACCATAGCATATATGAAAACAGGAGATCAAAAACTATAGCGGATATTGAAAAACCAGACGTGAGACAATAAAACCCGGAACTGTGAAAAAAACAGAGTTGGACCAAAAGAGGGGGCATTCCAACAGCTGAGACAGTGGAATCTGTGATCACCAGATTACCTGAAGGAAACTGCACCACTGAATCTTACAGGTATTCTAATACAGAAGCTCACATCACAGCATAAACCCAGGGAGCCAGAACAGATCAATTTAAGAAGCTGAAGCTAACAAGAAGAGTCTCACAAACAATGGGAAGACAAAGCAACAATACCCAAATGAAAGGAAAGGAGGAAGCCCTAGAAAGAATGCTAAATGAAACAGAGGCAACTCAACTATCCGATACTGAGTTCAAAGCAATAGTTGTCAGGAAGCTCCATAACCTCTCAATGAGCTACCAGAAACTACAGGGAAGCTATGATGAACTCACTGCAAACTATATCAACATGAAAAAGGAAATAGAAACTATCAACAAGGGCCAAGAGGAAATGAAGAATACAATTTATGAACTGAAGAACACAGTAGAAGGAATCAAAACCAGAATCAATGAAGCAGAAGATCGGATCAGTGAGTTGGAGGACAAAGTAGAAAAAATACCCAGAAAGAGCAAGAAAAGGAAAAGAGGATCAGAAAGAATGAAGAAGGATTAAGAGAAATGCAAGATAATATGAAATGTAATAATATCCATATAATAGGGATACCAGAAGGAGAAGAAGAAGACCAAGGGATAGAAAACCTATTTGAAAGAGTAATGATGGAAAATTTCCCTAATTTGATGAGAGAAAAAGTCACACAAATCCAGGAAATGCAGAGAGTCCCAATCAAGAGGAACTCAAAGAGACCCACTTCAAGACACATCATAATTAAAATGGCAAAATTCCAAGACAAAGAGAGACTCTTAAAGGCAGCAGCAAGGGAGAAACAGGAAGTAACATACAAGGGAGCCCCACTAAGGTTAGCAGCTGACTTCTCAATGGAAACGCTCCAAGCCATAAGAGAATGGCAAGAAATATTCCAAGTAATGAGAACCAAAGGCCTGCAACCAAGACTGCTTTACCCAGCAAGGCTTTCAATCAAGATAGAAGGCCAAATAAGGAGCTTCCCAGACAAAAGAAGTGTAAAAGAATACACCTCCACCAAGCCAGTTCTGCAAGAGATGCTAAAGAAACTGCTTTAAGGAAAGGAAGGAACGGGGGGCGGGGCACAGTTACGAAAATGGCAATGATTCAGTACCTTTCAATAATAACCTTAAACATAAATGGATTAAATTCTCCAATCAAAAGACATAGAATAGCTGAATGGAAAAAAAAAGCATGACCCACACATATGCTGCCTACAAGAGATCCACCTCAGTAAAAAAGACCTACAAAGACTCAAAGTAAAGGGGTGGAAACAAATTTTCCAAGCAAATGGACAGGAAAAAGAAGCCGGGCTACCAATGCTCATATCAGACAAAATAGACTTGAAAAGAAGAGCCATAAAGAGAGACCCAGAAATTCACTTTATAATACTCAAGGGAAGAATCCACCAAGGAGACATAAACATTGTAAATATATATGAACCCAACATAGGAGCACGTAAATGCATAAAGAAAATCTTGGAGGACATCAAGAAAGATATTGACAGCAACACAATTTTAGTAGGGGATTTTAAAACCCCACTGTCAAAAATAGATCTTCCAAAAAAAAAAATACCAACAAAGATATTGTGGCATTGAACAACACTCTAGATGAAATTACCTTAACAGATACATGTAATGTAAAGCTCTTCATCCCAAAGAAACTAAAGACACATTTTTTCAAATGCACATGGAATATTTTAAAAGATAGACCACATGATAGGACACAAAACAAACCTCAACAAGTTCAAGAAAATTGAAATCATACCAAGCATTTTCTCTGACCACAAGGGACTGACACTAGAAATCAACCCCAAGGGGAAAAACCCAAAACACTCAAAATCATAGAGAGTGAATAGTATGTTATTAAACAATGAATGGGTCAAGAATGAAATCAGGGAAGAAATCAAAAAGTTTCTGGAAACAAACAAAAATGAACTCACAATGACCCAAAACTTATGGGAGACAGCAAAGGCAGTCCTCAGAGGGAAGTTCATAGCTATACAGGCCTACCTAAAAAAGATAGAAATATTTCAAACAAACAACTTAAGCCTATGCCTACAAGAACTCAAGGAACAACAACAAAGGCAGCCCAGAGCAAGTAGAAGGAAGGAAATAGCCAAGATCAGAGCAGAATTAAATGACATAGAGATTAAAAGCACAATTCTAAGGATCAATGAATCCAGGAGCTGGTTCTTTGAAAAGATATACAAAATTGACAAGCCTTTAAGCAGGCTCATCAAGAAAAAAAGAGAGAGGACCCAAATAAACACAATCAGAAATGAAAGAGGAGAGGTAACAACTGACACCACAGAAATACAAAGGATTGTAAGAAATTACTATGAAGAGCTGTATGCCAAGAAATTTCAAAACCTAGGTGAAATGGACAAGTTTCTAGAAAAATATAATTTTCCAAAACTCAATGAAGAAGAAGCAGAAAGCCTGAACAGACCAATAGCAGCAGATGAAATAGAAGAAGTAATAAAAAACCTCACAACACACAAAAGCCCTGGACCAGATGGTTTCAAAGGAGAATTCTACAGAGCATTTAAGGAAAAGCTAACCCCTATCCTTCACAGACTGTTCCAAAAAATCCAAAATGATGGATGACTCTCAAACTCTTTTTATGAAGCCAGCATCATCCTAATCCCAAAACCAGATAAAGACACAACAAAGAAAGAAAACTTCAGGCCAATATTGCTGATGAACATAGATGCTAAAATCCTCAACAAAATATTGGCAAACCACATCCAACAATACATTAAAATGATCATACACCATGACCAAGTGGGATTCATCCCAGGGGTGCAAGGATGGTTCAATATTCGCAAATCAGTAAATGTAATACATCACATAAACAAAAGCAAAAACAAAAATCACATGATCATAACAATAGATGCAGAAAAAGCATTTGAAAGGTACAGCACCCATTCATGATAAAAAACACTTAGCAAAGTAGGAATACAGAGAACATTCCTCAACATAATAAAGGCCATATATGAGAGACCTACGGCCAACATCATACTCAACGGGCAAAAACTAAAATCTTTTCCACTAAGATCAGGAACAAGACAAGGCTGTCCACTTTTACCTCTTCTATTCAATATAGTATTGGAAGTCTTAGCCACAGTGATTAGACAAGAAAAGGAAATAAAAGGCGTCCAAATCGGAAAGGAGGAAAAAAAACTATCATTGTTTGCAGATGACATGATAGTATACATAGAAAATCCTGTAGACTTGGCCAAAAAGCTGCTCAACCTAATGAATGAATTTGGCCAAACAGCTGGATACAAAGTTAATATCCAGAAATCAAAGGCATTTTTGTATGCCAACAATGAAACAGCAGAAGCAGAAATCAAGAAAAAAATCCCATTTGATACAGCAAAAAGAAAAATAAAGTACCTAGGAATAAACCTAACCAAGTAGGTAAAAGTCCTGTATGCAGAAAACTACACAACACTGAAGAAAGAAATCAAGGAAGACACAAACAAATGGAAACGTAAACCTTGTTCTTAGACTGGAAGAATCAACATCATCAAAATGTCCATACTACCCAAAGCAATTTACAGATTCAATGCAATACCTATTAAATTACCAATGGCATATTTCACAGACATAGATCAAACATTTCAAAAATTTATATGGAACCATAAATGACCCCAAGTAGCTGCTACAATTTTGAGAAAGAAGAGCCAAGTAGGAGGGATCACAATACCTGATATCAAACTGTATTACAAGGCCACTGTAATCAAAATAGCCTGGTTACTGGCATGAAAACAGGCACATGGACCAGTGGAATAGAACAGAGAGCCCAGAAATAAATCCAAGTCTCTATGGTCAATTAATATTCAACAAAGGGGGCAACAACATAGAATGGAGTAAAAATAGCCTCTTCAACAAGTGTTTGAACTGGACAGCTATGTGCAAAAAAAATGAAACTTGAGCACCAACGTATACCATACACAAAAATGAATTCAAGGTGGATAAAATATTTAAATATAAGCCGTGACACCATTAAAGTCCTAGAGGAGAACATAGGCAGGAAAATCTCAGATATTTCACGCAGCAACATTTTTACTGATATGTCCCCTAAAGCAAGGGACATAAAGGAAAGAATAAACAAATAGGATCTCATCAAAATAAAAAGCTTCTGCATGGCTAAAGAAAACAGTATTAAAATAAAAAGAGAACCAACTGTATGGGAAAACATATTTGCCTATGATACCTCAGACAAGGGTTTAATCTCCAAAATATATAAAGAACTTACATGACTCCACTCTAAGAAGACAAGCAACCCAATTAAAAAATGGGCAAAGGAGTTGAACAGTCACTTCTCCAAGGAGGATATACAGAGGATCCAGAGACACATGAAAAGATGCTCAATATCGCTAACTATCAGAGAGATGCAAATTAAAACCACAATGAGATACCACTTCACACCAGTCAGAATGGCCATCATAAACAAAGCAACAAACAAATGTTGGAGAGGATGTGGAGAAAAGGGGACCCTAGTGCACTGTTGGTGGAATTGCAGACTGGTACAACCACTATGGAAAACAGTATGGAATTTTCTAAGAAAACTAAAAATGGATCTATCTTTTGACCCAGCAATCCCACTGCTAGGATTATATCCTAAGAACCCTGAAACACCAATCCAAAAGAACCTATGCACCCCAATGTTCATAGCAGCACAATTTACAATAGCCAAGTGTTGGAAGCAACCTAGGTGCCCATCAGTAAATGAATGGATCAAGAAACTATGGTACATTTACACAATGGAATTCTATGCAGCAGA